>CM070102.1:10215932-10338432 GCA_036178185.1 Liparis tanakae | reverse complement strand
GTGGAAAACCAGGTTCTTCTGTTTTGGCCCCTTGAAGTCATCAGAAAGGAGGAGCGGTGAACACAACACTGGTATTTGAATCACAGCAGACGCAGAGCAGCATCACTGCAGCGCTCACACACAGGTGTGTGTCGGTGTAGCGGTTGCATCAAAGTCCAAACTCTGAGTCTGGTCTCCAAACTTTCCAGCATCTCCAGAGAGAAGTGTGTGGTTCTTACGCTGCTGAGTTAGCGTCTCCAGAAAACTTTTAGAAAGCTAACTTTTAGAAAATTCGTCAATTCGTCATTTTCCCTCCCGACTCCGACACATGGGCTAAAGGACCGATCTGACGCCGGGGTCGGCTTAGTAAGCTGCATGCCTCACTGCGTGGAAGGAACTGGGGTCATTGTGTTATGTGTGAAACACACTTTTTAAAACTAAATGTTACAAATGCATTCATAGATATAAGTATATAGAATTGTTATTTAAGGAAATATTGATAGCGGAGTATCTCTACTAACGTCTTTGAGTGTGAGGCAGGATCAAACAGTGGGGCTTTTGGGGGCTTTTGGGGGCTTTTGGGGGCTTTTTGCACTTAACTTCTGCAGCAGAAAATAACATTTACAAAAAAACAGAGTATGCTGAAATCCTTTGTAGAATCGAGGAAAACGTCAGTTTCGTCATATTTCTCTGTGGATTCAAAGTGTCTCCTCTTAAATACAAGTGCTCATCTGATTCACCATGACTATTAAAAAATGTATTGTAGCTTCTTGAAGTACGGGGGTTTCATTCCAATGCACGTAAACAGCCTCACCGGGTTACAGCATTCCTGCGTTGACTCTGTAAAACTGTGACTTTTCCCCACGTTCACGACGTGTCGAGGTCGAATGTGAAAACATCCACAAGAATCCTCCTCGGTCTCCTGATTGTACGCTCTCGTATCACATGCAGAGCCAGGCGGTTTTCTGGAGAGCCCTCGATAACGTTGTAAATCTGCAGCTGAGGCCGTCAGCTGTGAAAGAAGCCAGACCCCCTTTTAACCGTGTGTGTGTGTGTGTGTGTGTGTGTGTGTGTGTGTGTGTGTGTGTGTGTGTGTGTGTGTGTGTGTGTGTGGGGACAAGACAGTCTGTTTGACAGATAGAAAGCAGCGAGTATAATCACAGCTGGAGTAGGAGAAATAGAGACTTCCTTCATCCCATGTCATCCATCTTCCGTCTCACTTTCACCCCTCTCTTCTAAAGCCTCTTTTCCCTTTTCTTCCCCGGCTCCCTCTGTCCCTCATTGAGTGGAACAAGAGGCTAGAAGATAAAGGAAGACTCCGGCTGCCTACTAAGAGCCTGCTTTAGCAAGTGCCTGTGTGGGAATTAGATGGTAATGGGGAGAGTTCCCCTCTGGCAGGCCAGACTCACTCGAGTAGTGATCGCGGTACTTTCAGCGCTGTTTTTCTCCAACACTCGCTTTAAATATTCCGTGCTGCTGTCTGCTGGGATCGCCTTTGACTGCAGTAAACAACGTTAGAGGCTGAAACAGGGTATCAATATTCACGAAAGTGTGTTTGAGCGAGAGCGTGTGCATGTTTCGGGTACTCGTACATCGGCGCCCGTGATTGATTCGACGCTCGCCTCCCAAAAGGAGCGTCGGTCACTGTGGATGAGCGTCACTGTCGTCCATCGTCTAGCTTCAGCCACCCAGCCATCTGCCCCATTATATATCTTCAGCTCAACCAACTTCCAGTAATGATAGCTGACGGGTTTGTCTGTTTATTTTTCATCTTTATTTCCCTATATTCAGACACAAAAAGATGACAAATGAGTTTATTTTTTCCATCATTTTCTTCCGCAGAACGCCTCAAACACTTTTATTGTTCTGCCCGTTCAGAAAAAACAAGAAGACATTTCTTTCTAGCTCAGTCATCTGTTTTTTTCAAGAAAGCACAAGATTAAGTGGCAAATTAATAATAATTTGCCACTTAATTTTCATAGTTGTTTGGACCCGTATTTTTATATTTTATTTGTACTGACAGTGATCGGCTGAAAGGAACAGGTGACATGTCAATAAAAAAAATAATCACGGTAGAGACTGTCATAAAGTACCCCATATTCTAGCTGTTTTAACAAGTTTGATCAACAATAAGCACTTCTGATTTCCGACATGGTTTGACTACAACACGTCGTTCAAACAGTCTTTAGTGACCCCTCACATTTTGTTTTAATATCAAATGCCCAACAAATAGACGTCGCTGCTTTGGTTGGGGCAATATTTCAATTCAGGATAGGAATTCATAAGCATTTTTTGCTTCTACCTATACCTTTTCAGTCTTTCACTTTTGCATATTATACAGGATAATATTGTATTTGATTTGATTGACTGAATAAAATACACACACAAACTGCTCCACTCTATTTTAGAACGGTTTTCCTTTTCCACCTGCGTTGTCTCTCCTCCTGCGGCTGACCGTCTGTGTAGATCTGTCTTCTTCTTCATCCTCTCTATAATTGAGAACAGTTTGTGTGTGTGCACAGGGCTTGAAAGCCAAACATGTCGTCGTTCTCCCTCTCCGTTAGTTTGACGGCCGAGTCGTCTTCCTCTCACCCGACCTTCCCCCGTTTGCCCGGCGACACTCTCCGTTTCCGAGCTGGAGCAGCCATCTTGTTCAACATCCTTAACTTAGCAGGC
The DNA here is from genome assembly GCA_036178185.1 of Liparis tanakae. Taxonomy (NCBI): domain Eukaryota; kingdom Metazoa; phylum Chordata; class Actinopteri; order Perciformes; family Liparidae; genus Liparis; species Liparis tanakae. Next base: position 10,335,777 of record CM070102.1, on the reverse strand, counting down.
AGAGAGTCACTCCAGGTGTCTGCGAGTGGCTTCGACTTGGGGGGGGGGGGGTGAACAAAGCACTACGGTTTTAAAGCAGCACTTAATGTGATCTGACAAGTCCAACAAATTCTTCCCATCACAAACACACACACAGACCGCCTTCTGCCTCGCGATTAATGATGTGACGGCGTCCTGTCGACTTGGATCATTCCCCCTCATTAACCTAATAGATCCCGCTCAGACGGGCCCTCCTCTGGTGCGCTGTGCATGAGTCGGCGCCGTTGTGTCCCCAGAAGGATTTGGACAGATGGCGTGTCTTGGCATGGATTCGTCGCGACGGGTTCGGGTTTAATCGAATCGGGTGTCGATCGGTCTGCTGACCGCCGTTTGGCGTCGCGGCGCCGCTGACCGCGTCAGAACATCAGCGACGTGACCAAGCTTTGATTCTGTCAGCAGCCTAACCGTTCCACCGCTGCCACATCCAGAATGCTCCACTTCTGAGGAAGTAGAGGTGCGGCTTCAGTTGTCGAGCCAATCACATCCACAGGAAGCGGTGCACGATTCCTGAGCTTCACAACAGATCACTGTTGATCTGCACTGCATACATTTCATTTACACTACACACATACACACACTTTGCATTTTGCACATATTTAATTTAATTTTACAGTGCTTTATTTATATTTATATTTACATTTACATATATGTTGTGTATATGCTGTGTATATATATACATATATATTTTATTTTATGTTATTTTGTATTTTATATTTTATATTTCACTTTGCACACTTTACTTTATGCACTGTCACTTTCTTTCTTTCTTATACTTATATTTTATTGTGTTTAGTTTTATCGGGCTGCTTCTGTTGGCAACAAATTTCCCCTTGGGGATTATTAAAATATATTTCATTCATTCATTCATTTCATTTTTTGTAATCATGTTTTTTTTTCTTCTTTTTTCTGCCTCGTCAAGTGTATTTTTGCCATTTTTTTTCTGCTATTCAATAGCAAAATATCACTTTACAAAAGGCCAGGTGTAAATGCTTCGGATACACAGCAGTTTGAATTCCCGTTGCCCAAAGATGATTTGAGACTCACTTTCTGAATCCAAGTGTGGTCGTATTTCATCTGTCGCAATCTACAAAGTATGAATATCAATCGCATGCTCAATGGCATTGGGTCATAACCTTTTCTTCTTTTTTTTTTAAACGTCTTTCTTTAAGAGCTCTAATTGCTTTTCTATATTCAGCAACGGGGGGCTTCTTCCCCACTTCCAGTTGCTCCTAGCATTCCACTGCGGCCCTCCAATGCCAAAAAGAGGTGCAAGCTGCTTTATTTTAGCTGCAGTCTGATCAAAGCACCATATCTGCATAAAAAAACAAACATCTTTTGGACTAGTAATGATGTAGGGAGTCCAATGTGTGACGGGTTACTAGAGCTTGATTGATATATTAGATTAGATTAGATTTGACTTTCTTCATACCCGGGGGGAGAACGCTAGACGGAGGAGTCCCAGAGCTCATTATTGTGGTGAAACGTCTCTCTGCTACTGATCTGCATTCTCAGCTCTGCTGACGCCACACTGCTGCGACTAATCAGCCGTTCTACATTTTAAATTCAGATTCTTGTTTTGATGATTGCTTGTTTTCTAAGGCATTATATTGATGCATGTCTGAATTATTTATTCATATGTATTCATTTTTTTCTTCTTTTTTTTCTCGAACTTCCATGCCTATTTGTCATCATCAATCTTGAAAGGTTTATGGAATTCAATACTTAAGATCAGAAAAGTTTCTAAAATCTAATAATACGAATAATGATAATGCATTTTATTTGTGTAGTGGTTTAAAAGTTGTCCGAGGCACTTTGCATGGTTGAAACAAAGAGGTCCGATGCTTGGACAGAGTGAGGGGGGTGAGGGGGGTGGCGTCTGCAGATCTGAGGTTGCGGGTGGGGTCAAAAAGGTATGGAGTGGTTTAGGGTGGTGAAGGGCAGCTTACGTCATGAGGAGAATCTTGACCTATGTGGAGCTTTTGAAGGACCGGGGTCACGAGGTCTCTGGTGATGGAGTGGGAGAGGAGGCGGGCCGCTGAGTTCTGGATGGAGTTTGTTGATGATTTTGGTGGATGCGCCGTACAGGATGCTGTTGCAGTGGTCCAGTCGAGAGGTGATGAAGACGAGGATGAGTGTTTCTGCGTCGCAAGAGGAGAGGGAGGGGCGTAGACGGACAATGTTTTTAAGATAAAAGAAGGCATTTTTTTGTAAGGTGCTCGATGTGGCGTTAAAAAGAGAAGGTTGGATCAAATATGATACCAAGGCTACAGCTGTGTGCAGAACAGAGATTATATATCAATAGAATTAAGTAAAGTAAAACAAAATATTGGATGTATTCTTTATGACCACAAATCGTTCTGCAACAATATTTCAGCATACGTTTCTGCTTTTTTCAGGGTACCTGTTAACTCATTTTGTTTAGTTGCCCTCAGACACTAAATATGGACCTCACCCCTCTCTCTCTCTCTCTCTCTCTCTCTCTCTCTCTCTCTCTCTCTCTCTCTCTCTCTCTCTCTCTCTCTCTCTCTCTCTCTCTCTCTCTCTCTCTCTCTCTCTCTCTCTCTCTCTCTCTCTCTCTGCCTGGTTTCAGGCTTCAGAGGAGGCCTCTCTGCTGATGGCCATCCCCAGGATGCTGCTCCCTCCGTCAGCCACGCTGCCACCAGGCGCCCCCCTGTCGGCCCACCACCAGATCCAGCTGCTCCAGCAGCAGCTGCAGCAGCAGCAGCAGCAGACACAAGTGACGGTGGCACAGGTCCGTTCCACACACACACACACACACACACTCACACACAACTACTTTTCTGACCCTTTTCTAGGACTCCAGATGTTGGGTGCTCGGCGCTTCTTCACACTTCCCAAAACGTGTTCTTTTCTATTTAGGTGTAGTATAGCAGCATCCGAATCGTAATACAATATGACGACATACAGTATATTTAATGTAGATTAACAAATTAATCTCTACAATGGTAGAATAACACCAGCCACATGCAAAGACCACTGACGGTAACAAACGCTGACTTGACTCCAAACGTTGCACTAGTCTTCAGTTTTTGGCCCAGAATGCAAAAAACAAAATCTTCGCTTGGATTAAAATAATCTCATTAATGCCAGATCTACCGGTTGCTTTACTGAGAATGTGCACTGAGGTGTAATTTACTTCTGAAGCTTGGAAGGATGTAAGAGAAGATTTTATTTGTTCCAGCAACAGCGACATTGTACATATACGCAATGCTCTCTCTTGTGCTTCATTATTCCATTATATTTAATCCAGCAACAACACACCTAAATACAGGAATTTTAGGCCTTCTTCTTCTGGGGGATTGTTGTTGTTGTGGTTTTTTGTCAGTACAGAAGATTTCATTTTAAGCCCATGTTTTCAAATAGTTGGTAAGAAATAAAAGGCCCTAAATTAGTAATATATTATAAAAATACACCCATATTTATTTGGCCCACCTGACTTTTTCAAGGGGGCAAATTGATTAGCAGTTAAAGTGAACAAAGTACACACAAGCATATATTTGCAGAGACTGTGCCCGCCATTTGTAAAGTTACGGTTCATTTTTATCTGAAACTTATAATTTTCTTAATATAACAAGTTATACAAGGTACACGGTTGGCAGGATTAATAAAATGTTATATCATTCTTCTACAATTACTGTCAGCAGACTGATCCAATGTCACTTGATGACCTTCTGTTACCTTTGATAACCGCAATACAAAATCGGAAGATATAGACAAGAGGAAATAGCAAAAGGCTGAACTTTCGCCATTATTTTGTACGAAAAGACATGAATGCCTTTTAATTATACCTCGATGAAGCCAGAGGTCGCCTCCCTCTCTCAGAGCCTCTGGCGTAGACTCTTAATGATTCAAAACTGCGTGGCATGCGAAAGGAAGTATTCTTACCCACTGTGGAATATTTAAATGAGTGAGCCACCCGACACGTGACCCGGGCTCTATGCCGTTCAGCAAGGTTCCCCAAGTGGTCCTGATGGAACTGTAACCACTCAGCCTCCACTGTGTGCTGCTGCTGCCATTGTCAGTCATCTAGTTTGCACTGTGTACTGTAATGGTCGCTAAATAAGGAGTAAATAAGATAATTGACAGATACATCTGTGGTTCCCAATCTGGGGGTGAAAAGATGACTGTGAACGGGAGAAAGATAGGTAATGTCATACGGATCTTTGTGAAATGTCAGCTAGTTCTACGGCCTCTGTCCTCTGTCCTCTGTCCTCTGTCCTCTGTCCTTTTAGAGTCGAGAGTTAAACCCTTAGATAACAGTGCACTGGTCCCTGACTTTAAAAGTGAGGCGTTGGCACATTTTATTTTACATACTGCTGTAAATTTAATACATGTGGCTGTTAATGCGTTGGTTGGACTAAACACAATATTTGAGGTCATCACCTGGGCCTCTGGGTAAATTATGGTTGGCATTTTAGATGTAACAAGAGCAAAAAAATATTATGAAGTTGTTGTTAAATATGTTTTAGAACTAAATATTTCTTTTTACAGTCAATTTAAATTGAAACAAACCAAAATGAATTAAAGACACTTTGTTTCACGAGTGCCGTTGACGGCAGCTGACGTTTCTTTTCCAAAGTTTATGTTGCATCCTGCCTTTAACATCCAGAGTCACACGAACACTCGTACATTCTGGGGGTTGAAAGGTCGTCATTGGCAACTATTTTAAGAAATTGCCAACAAACGTTTAAAAGCAGAGAGGATGGCCACGCTGATGACGCTGTCTCCATGAGAGACTTCAATGCTGAAGTACCAATTTGTATTCTGTGTGAACTAGCACACATGTCCATACAATGCTAATTTAAAAGGGAAACAATAGCAGAACAAGCAACCTGTAACTTGCTAGATTAATTTTACACTCAGGTTAATCTGTAGAAGGGGTCATCTTATATTAAAGACCAGCTGTTCCTTAGCAGTGACAAGGAAACGGTCTCCGTTTTCCATATTCTTCTCTTTTTCCACACACGCTTTCTCTCAGGGAGACCAAACCTCAGACACAGAGGAAGAGAAGGATTACGCGGCTGTCACACTCGTCAAATGTGTGCACACACATCTATAGATGTGTGTCTGCGTTTGATTTGAGTTATGAAGAAAAGAAAGATTTCCCCTGCGCCTCAGTTTCACACCAGACTATAAAATGTTTTTTCGCCGTTTGCTTCCTTTCCATCTCTCTCTCTTCTTTCTACCGTTCAGCGACTCCTGCGTCTGTATTCATGCTCCTCGTCGTTATTCTCTCAATGCCACGATGCTTTGATCAGTTTTACATTCAATTTGTATTATTGAACATATTGATGTTGTATTATGTAACCAAAGTCTAGCATTTGGGATCATTGCAGAGCGCTCTGTTTGTAGACTCAATTAATAATAGATTAGTAATGCGTTAGATCAGAAGATTAATCCATGATGATGATGATGATGATGATGATGATGATGATGATGATAATCTTCAATTGTAGCCCTACTTTCTTCAGCCTTCTTTGATTTCAAAAGCAACGCTGCAGTGCGGCGGCGTTCTTTATCGTCGCAGCTGAATGTGGAAGAAATGAATGAAAAGCGGTGATTGATTCCCCCGTTGCGCTCCGCGCTGATGTAAGGGTCTGTGACCCCGTGACCCTGTGACCCCCGCTGCAGTGGCCGAGCGGGGGTCACGGCAAATGGAGGTAAATTAGCGAGCTGGCCAGCGCTAATACCTTGGGGGAAGAGTTGAGACGTTTAATGAAGTCAGGAAAGTGACCTGTATTAAGATGGAGTTCGCTCTGCAGATGCTGCTCCGTCAATGCTTAATGGGATTTGACCCTCTCTCCCACCCCTGTGTCTCTTTTCAGCGTCCTTATTGATTGTTCCTTCCTTCCTTTCTTCCCTCCTTCCTCACTGCATTTCCTCCCTTTCATTCCTTACTTCCTTCTCCTGATTTTGTTTAGTCCATCCTTCCACTCCCCTCCCCCCCCAACCCATCTCTTTTGCGTCAGTTATTTTGATCCTGTTATTTTCCCTTCATCCTGCTCTTCTTTTTTACTCCCACCACCTACACCTTCGTTCACTCTTTTCTTCTTCTTTTCCATTCATCGGTACGTCCTTAACTTTTTATCCTTCCACATGCACATCTCTTCTCTCAAAAGCATCGACCTTCCATCCTCCTCCACCGTCTCTCAGACCTTTCTGGTTTCTCTCTCTCTCTCTCTCTCTCTCTCACGCTATCTCCCCCACAGAAGTGCGAGTCGATTTCTGATGGTTTCCTTATCGCGGCTCGGTGAACCGCTCGCCGCGTTCTTTTCCCACTTCCAAACACGAGATAGGAAATAAAGGGCGCCGAGCGTTGAACGGGTTTCAAACGCTTCCGAATCAAAGGGCACCCGGCGTGGGCGCCGAGCGCGGTGACGGTAATCCTGTGTGAAGAGTACATCCTCGCCAGCCAACATGCAGTCCTAATCCCTTTATGCTACCAGTGGAAGAGAAACTGTTTTTTTCAATCGTGCATGAAAGGGAAACAACCTTAACATCCAGTTTATATATTAGGAGTTAAATATCAAAGTCTCTGTTTCTCTTGTTTAATCTCTGTGTGAACACACAGGAAGAGCCGGAACCCACTGGATGCTGACGGCATCACAGGGAGCCAATTGCAAGAACTGCATGGAAATATCTGCGTTAAAAATCAGATAAAGAGAGAGATTTTTTTTTTTCATTTTAGAAAGAGAGAATATCAAACCGTCGTGAGGAGTCGGGGAGACGAAAGTTGTCCTCGGGCGCCGCTCTGAACAGAGGAGGAGAGGCGCTGCTCCCTAATTATAAGCTTAAAGGAGTTACTTCGGTTGCTTGAAGCTCGTTCAATTTCACGACGCTCAGATGAGATGGCAGAAAGCATCGGGTAGCAGCAGCTTCACTCCCAAGGGACGACACGGGGAAATAAAACCTTCTTAAGTAGCTCTTTGCAGGGTTCTAGGAAGTTTTAGATCCATTCTCTGTATGTTGTTAAAAGGGATATCGACACGTCTGTCATCCAGGTTTAGTGTGTTCCTTCTTCCTTGTTTGTGCCTGTACATCTGTGGCAGCACTGACGGCAAACCTCCAGAGGAAGAGGAAGTAGTGAACGTGGAAATAAGAGTTACAGCAGCATCTCAGGGCTCCATTTCGTAGCGATGCAGGAGAAATAACAATAGTTTTGGTATACAAAGATATTGTGATGCAGATGGTGGTCGTGAGGTATATATCATTTATTACAGAGTGGCCTTGATTATCATTATTCTGTGCAATGTGTCAATGTATATGTTTTAGGATATTGGTATTGGTATAGTATTTCTTATGGTCTGAATATTTCGCAGACAAAGACGATGACATGGAGACGCACATGGCCAGATGAGTAGACGCACAAGTGGCCCAAAGGAAACTGAGAGATACAACTCATAATTTACAGCTCATCTCATCTTCTTAGTTTAATATTCCTTTTTAAAATATGTTATCTATTGGACCAGCTCTCTTGTTTCCAAGAACTGCGTCTTCTCATCTGCATCACACAAAGCAACTGTGACCGCGTGTGACCGCATCCCATAAAGCCAACGTTTTTTTATGTATTGAATTTTTTTTGTGTTTTTTCTTGCTTATCTTACTTCTTTCACTACTGCTTGTGCATGATATGGCTCAGTGTCCTGTAGCCAGCCATTGCAGCTCTGGGAGAGACATTCAAAGTGACGGATGCAGGAGTGGCTGGTGCTCCATTAGAGGTGTCGGCAGGCCAGCAACACGTCAATGTCAAGCTGCACTCGTCCTCAGCTCACGACGGGGTCCTGTTGGCTGTTAATTGCACCAGAAAAGTCATCATCAGGGTGTTGGGCTTTACAAATTAGTTCTGTACAGGCAGCACCATCTGGAGCCACCGCTGTTATTCGGCAAGTGCAAGGGTAGACAACCTTCTTGGAGGTGAGATGGAGGCCTCGGGACGGAGGCTGTGCCTTTTTAGACGCCTTCTTTTGTCCAAAATGACGGCATTACTGGCTCCTCACTAAGGCAAGGAGGATTTAATGAGGTTTCATCTGAGAAAAAGTCTTTATGTCTAAAAGAGAACCAGGGAGGATAGAGTGATGTGAGAGAGAGAAGACAGAAAGAGTAGAAAGAAAGGGACTGTGAATTAACAGTTTGTCTGAAAACATCAAACAAAAAGATCTCTTTTTTTGTATTCAATAAATACTACTCATAGTGATGTTGATTGCACGGTTTCTGAGAGTGCTAAATCAATTCAGGGAGCGGTCAGTTGGATGGAGCGTTCAAATTATAATATAATCGAGTGGTTCACCAGAATTCAAAGTAATTACGAGGATGAAAAAATAATGAAATGCAAATCTAAGAACAAAGCAAAAAGTCAATTTGAAGACCTGATTCAAAATGTTTTCTATATAAAAGTACGTCAGTAATCAGGTCCTGAAAGCAGAAGCACTCCACAGACTCAACCATATATGGGAGATATTGATAGAAATATGTAATTAACAATACCACATTGTGCTATAGTACGAGATGCAGTACTAATAGGAACAGCCACACAGTTTATTAGTTAGTCAAGTAAACATCTGGAGCAACCTCATCTCTGCATTTTTATAGATTGTCAGGCCGCTCATAAACTACTGAAAGACTTTGTGCAGCATGTTCTGCAGAGTTTAAAATGGCAATTACAGTTGGTTTTGCAGTTATTTTGTCTCCCTTTGATACGCGCCCCCCCCACTGACGTCAACAACCAAGACATCCTCGTTACCCCGGATACCACATCTAGCTGAGATGAGGAAGCAGGTAGCCAGTACGAGTTTCAACAACGTGTAGCGGCCACGTGAGGCCCCCGTGATTCACGGCTCCTGCGGACTCATCACACACATCCCCGAGATATTTGATGGCCACCTGTTCTGACGCACTCTGATGAAACTATGTAGCCTGGATACCAGACCGAACTTAGCCCCGCCCTAAAAAACGGACAGATGATCAACAGTAACGTAACCAACCACGTCATAAAAAGGCGCTTGCTTCTTCCAGCGTGCGTGCAGTTGAGTTCAACAACTATGCGTCGCTTAAAACACGTCACAGACTCCGTTGCTCTGATTGGTTGTAGCTCTATCCAATTGAGCGAAGAGGCATTTTCTTTCCTGGTTCGGTTGAGACACGCCCCATAATCACAGCCCAACGGAGCGGTATCAGACTCACATTCTGACTAGAATTTTGAGTATGACATCGTCAGGCTAGAAGCTATGTGTATGTTCACAACAAGTAGGAGAGGGTAAACTGACAGGAAGCCACTAGAGAAAGAAGAACACTTGTTTATGTCAACAGTAAGAATCCCTGAAGGATCCTTACTTTTGAACAAGCTCGTCGTGGCGATGGATGAAAGCGTGTTTTGACGTTCTCTCCTCCAGTACCTCTTCGCCTATTACACCTCTGTCACTTGAAGTCCCTCCACCCGATGTTCACATTCCAGGGTCGAGCTTCATCAAAGCACTGGGAGCCACGCTGTCAGAAAGTCATTAGTAAGTGGGCTCCTTCAACACACTGGGCTTCTTGTGATTGGAGACCTTGAACATTTCTCCTTTCAAATTGTTGAAAGCAATTGCGTGCTCCGGTTATGAGGTGGCGGAGTCTGGTGATGTGGGGCCACTAACATTTGATTTTGAGAATACTTTGAAGTAAGAGAAGGGGACTTATTGTTGCCACAAAAGGGTGCCGTGTGCGTTTGTGCGCGATAAGAAATGATTCAGAATGTTAAAGAAGTCTTAGTCTTCTATCTATCTATCTATCTATCTATAGTCTCTGCTTTAATCTGGCAGACCGCAGCAGACTCCACCTGCAAACTTGTCACCTTTCGGCAAAATTCGCCGTTTTGAAATCAAAATAGGTCATCCACGTGAATCGTGTAGATCCGAAGAGTTTTAGTTTTGGTGTAGGGGGGGGGGGGTGGTCAATTGGACGGCTGGCATTTATGAGATTGGAGTGAGACACGGAGAAAATGCGATGTGGTGATCTTCGCAATAAAACATCTTTGATGGGACACGTCGAAGGAACAGAGTCAAGGAACAGACTCCTGGAACAGACTCCTGGAACAGAGCAGCCACCTGAGCTCTGACGCCTGTAATAACAATGTAATAGACAACACCAAGATAACAAAGATCTAAAAATTAATCAATTATGTCCTCTTATGTACCTTGGAGACTGTCAGCGTATGTTAATTTATCTAATTATACATAGAGAAGAAATATAAGAAGGGGCTGGCCGCTCCGTCCATTCGCGCCCCTTTTTTTTTTTTTTTTTTTTTTTTTTTTTTCAGAGCAGACTTTTTTTTTTTTTTTTTTTTGCCTTAGGCGCTCGGGATTTTTCATAGGCGCTCGGCAAAAAGGCTTGGGCGCGCGCCCAAATTTTCTCTATGCAAGAAAAACCCTGGAATATACTTACCATCAAGACCCTAGTGACCCTAGTGGGGTACTAGTACAGGTTTGGTCTTATCTCTTTAAAGGTGACTTGAAGGACAAAGTTAAATGTTGATTTTACTGATGCATGCTAACTAAATACATTTAACAGCTAACATTTCTAGATGTCCCTTGTCAGCTGGTCAGTGTCTAACTTGAAACTACTTCAACTCGATGCTTCTCATGAAACGTCTATTGATTATCAAACTTCAGCCCCGTACGCAGCCAGCTGCTCTGGTTGTGAGCACTTCTTCACACATCCCCAACAGATTGTCCCTGATTGATCTGTTTACCTCTGACTGGAACAACACTTTTCAGGCTTGTTGTTTTTTTTTTCTTCAAGTGCTGCTTTCATTAATTACCAAGCAGTCAACATAGGGTGTGATTGATTAATGGCTGCCATCTGCTGAGCTGGACAAATCCCAAAGTCGCTCATATTCTGTTGCAAGTAGTTCCCGGGTGAGGGTCTTTAAAAATGAATGAGAATCATTTTTGCGATAGAAATGTTGTCCATTTTCTAATTGACTACGCCAAATTTATGTGGATGTTTCTCCCATATCTAATGGATATGTTTTCTTCATCTTTTTTTAAGGGGTGCTAAAATCCATCCCTTTTGGCCAGACAATGTCTCCAAAATCATTATCTAGAAAGCAGATTCTCCAAATATCATCCACGGCTCATCTGAATCGTTTGGTACATGTTTCCTTCAGCTCCGAAACATTTTCTTACATTTTCAAAAGATTCAATTTGCATTGGGGAAGAAAACTAAATCCCAGTTTGATAGAATTTGGCTGCCAGAAGACTTCAGAAGACACAACATGTACAATTCCAGTATGCAACACACCAGTAAGTGGCGCCTCAGAATAACGCTGTCTAAGTGTCCCGATGTCATTGTGCGCCTCGCCATACGGCATCTTTATGATCGCTTGTCATATGGGACTATAAATATCAGCCCAACAAAAGCTCAGTGGTCACCGAAGAAGCCTTTTCTGTGCGTTGGTTGGTGTTTTCTTTCCTCGAAGAATAGAAGCAGTCGCTCCAGATTCCTCTGACAAGCGGATTGTGTCTACAGGGTCAACTCAGTCTGAGCAGTGTGTGCGTCTGGGTGTTTGGGGAATTCAGATAAGAGTTACAAGGAGTGCGGATGTTCCAGGTATTGACCCGGGCAACACGTTTGTATCCACTGCACTAAGCATTTGTTTCCATCCCCTCCCCCTCTCTCCTCTCTCTCTCTACCTGTGCGTCTCGACTCGCCCCGTCCCGTGCAGGTCCACCTGTTGAAGGACCAGCTGTCGGCCGAGGCCACGGCTCGGTTGGAGGCCCAGGCTCGAGTCCACCAGCTGCTGCTGCAGAACAAAGACCTGCTGCAGCACATCTCCCTGCTGGTGAAACAGATCCAGGAGCTGGAGCTCAAGATGTCTGGACACAACTCCAGTAAGTGGATCACGTAGACTAGAGGATGTATGGGTCAGCGGGGCCGGGGCAGGAGGCATCGGACACAGCCAGGTCCGATGGACCCGATGAGACGTGGACAACAGCCCGTCGTTCACTTAAAAAAATATATTTTGGTCATTATATGCAAATGAAATGCAGCGGATTGATTCCTAGTTGAATCCTATTTAGTAGAATAAGTACATATCACAGTACATGTTCTCACTGATGGTCTAGTTTGCTTATGCATGTCATAGAGAGGCATACGTATTAGTTGAAACTGTTTCATAACCAGCTGGAGCGCCTTGTCGTAACTTTGAAGTTACTCCCAATGGTCCTGTAACCAGAGTAACGGTACTGCAGACGTAGAAAAGCATCTGTATAGACATTCCATCATTAAAGCTTGTGAGTGGCCCTGTGAGGCTGGGAAGGCTGTTCATCGGGCACCACTCATGTTTGGCTTTCTGTTTTTATTTCGCTCCACGACCTCCGGTCTCCTCCGTGTCTATGCTGACAACTTCACACTTTTTTGGGGGGCCTTTCTGACTGTTCCGTTGGGGATGATCGTGTCCCTACTCTCACAGTCCAGCCTGCCCTCCAGTCGTCCTCTTGGTTATCTTATCAGCCAGAAAATCAGTGGGGAAAATATTGTCTCTGACACCTGGTCGGCTGTGGCTGGGAGGAAGTTCCTCTGAAAGGGATTCATCTAGAGTAGATGGTTTGAGTTCTGAGATAAGTTTCCAGAGTTGTGTCTGTGACAATAACAAAGTGTTACGCAGCAGCTCGACATGCCCCTGAGCCGGTCCACCCACAGGACTGCGTTTGGTTGAATCCCCACTTTCTTTGCAAAGCATCTTTTTAATTAGTTTCTCCCTGTCGCTCACTGTGGGACCTGAACCTCGCCTTTCACGCTCCCTTAAAGCCGCGCCGCAGATTGCCCACAAGCCCACTTGCACAAACGGAGAGGAAACCGATTATACTTAAACGTGGGCGGAGGAGGGTCAGAAGTATCCAGAAGTTTCTCTGGATACTTTTAAGGATGCGGTTACTGATTTTTGAGAACACTAAAACTGTCGTGAATCCCAACCGACGACGGCTTCAATCCTCCACGAAGAACCGAACTACAAGCTTTACATTTGTTATGCTTATTGAGGGTTAATATTTCTGTGAGTCATCCTCCTCTCAGTATCTGAGCTGCAGGTCCGTAGTGAATTATTTTGTATGTTTTTTTTTCCCCCACATTTCACAGATATCTATATCGCATACATTATTCTTCTGCCATGATCCAAAGAAGGAGGCGGGGTGGTGATGATGTCCGATTCATTTAAATCAGGGCACAGTTGTGAATGTCGTATAAATGTGATGTGTCCTTTAGTCCTTGTCTCTTCCTCCCTCTGCTTACTCATCACTCGTCCTGTTCCCCTCCCCCTTTGTTGTCTCTGCTCTCCTCTCTGCAGTGGGCTCTCAGGACAGCCTGCTGGAGATCACCTTCCGGTCCACCGTCCCTCAAGTGATCTGCGACCCCACGACACCCAAACCCGACATGTCGGCCCTCCACCTGCCGGCGCTGGGCTCCACCGACGGCACGGGCAACGCCTTCTTGTCTTCCAACGGGACTCTGGGAAGCCCCCTAGGTAGGGACAAGCGTCTTCTCAAACTGGAGTGTTTCCGTTTCCTCCCGGGGCCTCCGCAACTCCCCTCGCCACCCCCGCCGCACGAGGCCGACCGGCCCGAGAGCGAGCGCCAGGAGGCGTCCCAGGGCACGGCGGACTCGCTGTCCCGCCACGTCGACTCTCCGGGCCGCCTGGACTTCGCCTCGAGGTTTCGCGAGTCAGGCATCGCCTCGGAGTGCGAGTCGAACACGGACGACAGCGACGACAACGAGGACGACGGGGAGGACACGGAGGAGGGGGAGGGCTTGGAGTTCTTCGGCTGGGGGAGGGACGAGGAGACGCTGAGGCTGCTCAATGCGTTCAACAGACAGGGAACTCCTGACCGCCTGGGAGATGAAATAGTGGTATAGCGCACTAAGCGGCTCCCCTGAAGAATCCACAGCCTCTTACCTGTCTCTGTCCATTCACTCAAACTACCCTGTAGAACTAACCCCTGTCACACAGGTATATACAAGGCCTGCACCAACAGATTGGTGGAACATAGTTGCAATTGCATATAAGAGAAAGGAAAGACTTGACTAGATGGAGGCGGAAAAGGCAACTTGATCCGGGCAAACTGAATGTGGTTGGCTCACGGAGAGGATCCTGGACAAATGAGCCACTCATGCGTCGTTAGGGTTAACATTTCTCCCCAGCAGAAAGGGGAGACAATCTCAGCAGCTTGATTTACTTTGATAGAGGCGGGTTGGCTCCAGATTGTCTCCCTTGCTCACTGACAGGGGAGCTGTGTGTTTAGTGCTGCCACTGGGAGCCAAACGCTATTAGCAACATTTATTTATGCATTCATTCATCTGTTTTACTGGATGAATTGCTATAAGAACACTCCCCTCCTCCCCTTTGTATCCGTGTTGACATACTTCTCACACAAAAAAAGATATATTTTTATTTATAAAATTATTTATTTACTGTTGTTACTACGTTGTAGTAAGCGTCAGGGCTGTCGGCCGGTCGTGGGTCAGGGCTCCAGGTGGAGTTAAACAGGTTTTAACTTGAGGATGAATGTAGGAGGCAGTAGAAACACCCGACATGAGCCCACGCTGCTGCACTCACTCAGTCGGTGCATGCCGTCAGTTCTGCCTGTAAAATGCCACAGTTACTCTCCGTTTGCTGGTAATAAATACATTGTTTATTGGGGAATTACACTTACACAATATTAGTATCACCTTAAGTTTCCCCTCCTGGTCACGCCTGTGAAACAAGTGTGAACAAGTGTGAATCTAATCTATATGCATTCTGACTTTATTCTTTAAAATCTTCCTTCCTTCATTTGCTTTTGCCTTTTCTCTTTATTACACGCACATACCTCAAATCCGTGTATAAATATCACACTCTCCCAAAGTCTCCTCCCTGCTCTCCGTCAGGGCGCTTATCTTCAAAGTCTTTCCTCCTGTGAGTTCGCCCGTCTTTTTTTTTGGAGATGTAAACATTGAATTTGAACCAAAGGTCAAGGTCAGTTCAGGGGCAAGCCTTCACTTTGTGGTAATTGGGGGCGCGGCTGTCAGTCAGGAACCAGACGACAGGCTCCGGGGCCCGGAGGGACTGATGAGCTCTCATCCTTGCTGGAGGAAGAAGGGACTCTTCTGATGAACACTTCAGCCAATTCCGCCACGCAACTTTATTACTTTATTATTATTTAGGGTTCTTACGGTCATGGAAAACCTGGAAAAGTCATGGAATTTTTAAAAGGTCATTTCCAGGCCTGGAAAAGTCATGGAAAAAAACTTAAATCATAAAGTTTTGGAAAAGTCATGGAAATTAGTCGTGATCACACCGAGTTTGAAATAATTAATATGTTTTTTAAAGAAAGATGATCAAAATATAAGCCGGCGTACGCTCTCAATACACAACATGTTCTAAATTGTTAATGTTTTTACCGAGATTTCAGTTTGGTCATGGACATTTGGTTTAAAGTCATGGAAAAGTCATGGAAAAGTCACGGAAATCCATTGGCCAAAATGTGTAAGAACCCTGTTATTACTGTCTCTATGTTTCGAGAGTGGAAAGGCGTTTCTTGAGCTCATATTAATAATAATTATTCAAAGACTATTTTTAGACAAGAATCTGTATCTGTATGTACAAACTTTGTTTTCTCTGTCATCCCATCCCAAGTGTTGAACGTCCCCGTCCTTGACGTCTGCAGGCTGCCCTCTTTTAGTCTCCTCCCAGTTGGTTGACTTGGTAGTCGGAGCATGTTTGCTCTCTTTTCACTTGTCCACACATTGAGCCCCCTTTTTAATTCATGTAAAGCCGGGATTAGTTGGACCTCGAGGAATGCCGATTGTTTCTTTTATTCCCTCCCGTGAACAAAAAGTCTTCCCTCGTGCCAGGGCAGCAGCTCACGGACGACAGCCAGAAGTGGTCCCTTTCGTTTGGAGCCAGCTCCGTGTGCATGGCCTCCGAGCACAATGCAGCGTTACAGTGGCGTGCTCTTGGTTTCACGAGGAAGGCCACACAGATTTCTCTCTGCCTACTGTAGCCACAGAGCGGGGATAGCAAAGGCTAGAAGTTTGGTAGATGCTGCAGAGATGTAAAGGGGAATCCCGGTAAGTCACTTCCTTTCTGAACTTGTTTGTATAACAGAGAATCAATCAGAGTAGTTTGTTTTGAAATTTGCTTCAACTTGATCTCTGTCAAGTGGGTTGGAGTTGGTGGTTCTACCAAAACTACACAAACCATTTCATATTCAGTACGAGACATTAAAATTGTGAAAATCATATCCCCCAGCCTGCATGAATCGATGTTCAAAGAAAAAACCCAACCCGAGGACAACATGGGTCAGGAACATGAACTGGGCGATGGGGGGGATGACGCTCCATAAATTAACGGTCAAAAAGAGAAAGAAAAAGGCCTCCGAAATCTACAGCTACAATAAAGTTTAAATTGAATGGCCATTCTTGATATGGTCTTTATTACAGAAATCACAGGACACAAGGGGAGACGCAATCATCTCAAACATAGTGAAAAACTCCCCCAGACAATATTTACTCCCGGTACTTTCTTGTTTCCTTTCTTTCTGTGTCCTCTGAAGCGCTCGCTTTTCTTTTAATGCGCCTCGATGAGACGTGTGAAGGATGTTCTCTATGTTGGACACCCTCTGATGCACATCATCTTCTCTTGTCGCATCATCATCAGCATCAGCATCATCATCACCCTTCTCTCGTTTTGTTTTCAAGTCAGATGTTTTGAATAACATGAGAATTCTCATGTAAAGCATCTGACGCTGCATCTTCTCCATCAGAAGTCCCATGCGTGTCCGACGGCTCCCCATCAGGGCGGAAATAAGAAACAAGCTCAGTGCTGAAATCATAATTCTGAACCGATATTTCATTTCCAACCATGCAACAGAATTCCAGAAGCTCCATTTGAATCTCATTTCAGCAGCCGGTCCAATCCACGTCAGCTCATGTGATGTGATTTAAAATGGAATGAACGGTTGAAATCGACCAAATATATATCCAGGCCTGTTGCAATGAATTACATCTTCATACTGATGTTGGAATGATTTTAAAAAAAGGTAACCCCCATCTCGTGATTTAATAATCGCATTTAATCAAAGAGCCCATGACATTATCAGGTAAGAAATCACTTCAATATCAGGCCCAATCACGTGTTTTACTTCTGCAGAGAGGAGGCCTGGAAGCCTGGAGACGAGGGCGTTTCTGTAGAGCAAGCATTATGAAAGTGATTTTCTGAAGCTGCCATCAGTACGTTTTTTATTTGTAATTACTTAGGTCCTCCTTCTTGTGCCCTTATCCCGCAAACGTGACTATTGGAAAACGGAGACGGTGGGGTCTGATCTAATCGAACCAAGCAGACACAGAAAAAATATAGGGTTTCGCATTTTTTGCTGCCTGTCAAATTAGATGAACAAACCTAAATGCTTCAGATAAAACACGACATTATGAGATCAGGGGCAAGGTAATGAGATTGTGGCAATAGTATACTTGTTTAATTAACCGGTCCTTGTTCATTTTGTCATCACCCATCTTCATGGCGCTTTGAAAACAAATGATCGCATTGAAATCATCTTCAATGTACTGCCCGTTGGTGAAACTCGCATCCCGAATCCATTGGTAACAAGTTGTGTGAAAAAAGACAGAAAAGTCCCAACTTTTAGTTTTTGGACGTGTTGTCCATCGTTCTAATGTCAAAGTTTTGTACACAATTTGTTTTCACTCTGCATCAAACATTGGTTCCAACCAGTGGTGAAAATGACTGTATTTTCTTAGTATTTCAGTTCCTGTCAGGACATTACCATAAATATATATATATATATATATATATATATATATATATATATATATATATATATATATATATATATATATATATATATATAAATAAATCAAAGAGTACAAAACTCAGTCTTTCTGCTTCTGCCTCCTCGCCTTGTGTTATTTCAATTAACATGCCTGAGCATTTCTTTATGCTAATATCTCTTTCTCTCTCTCTCTCTCTCTCTCTCTCTCTCTCTCTCTCTCTCTCTCCTGTTCCCAGCCTGCTCTGTTCTGGCCTTTGGTGTTAATACTTCCTTTTATATCATCTATATTTCCCTCACATGTGTTTGACCTTACTCTCCTGTCATCTCTCGGAGCCAGCTCTTCCTCACACTTCTCCAGAATGCCAGACGTACTGTAAACGCTCTCGTTGCCGAGTTATCCATCAGCGATTCATGCTGTGCGGTTTAAAAAAAAAAAAAAATCAACAATGACAACCGTGCCCTTTATCTTGAGGGAGATGCTTGTGGTCTGCAACCGCTGTGTGAAGACGGCGTTCGGGGGTTAGTGGTGAGATCACACGCAGAGAGGGGAGATCGGTTTCTCTCTGAAAGTTATGTGTGTGTGGAAAGTTCTGGAAAGTTTCAACTCATTCCTACATCTTTAACCAGTTATTGATGAAAAAGAAGGAATGGATAGGATACAGTTGGATTGTGTGTGTGTGTGTGTGTGTGTGTGTGTGTGTGTGTGTGTGTGTGTGTGTGTGTGTGTGTGTGTGTGTGTGTGTGTGTGTGTGTGTGTGTGTGTGTGTGTGTGTGTGTGTGCGTGCGTGGTCTCTAGCTTCAGAAACACGTTCCTGTAGTTTCATATTCACTCCCTCTATATTTTGTCTAGAAGGGAAACTTTGAAGTCGTGTCGGTTTTCACACACTTTGATTGTTTTTTATTGAACTTCACATCATCGAACCCAAAAAAAAGAAGATTAATCTCATAACGTAGGATTAGCTGCGTCGCGACGTCTTTGCTCCTCAAAGGGACTTTTAAACGATTCAATTCCCCTCGCCGTTCTTCCAAGTGCTGATCTCGGTCTTTAGCTGCGTCTCAATTTGTCTCCGTCTCCACGGTTACCTCCCTCCGCTCGGCATTCATTAATTTATCAATTTTCCGATGGGGCTTGTCGTGGCCGTCTGAGGACCGCGGGGCCAACCAGGCCGTCCAATCAGAGCAGCCGTTGGTGACTTTGTATGGATTCCCCCGTCAGGGACATGTCGTTGAAACAGGGGTTAAGAACTGCGACGGCTCGGGAGCAGCGCTAATCAATACGCGTCTACAAGCCGTCAACTGCAGCGACACACTCGAGACCCCGAGTTGGTTATGAAGCTTTCTGTTCGGTCTTTAAGGAGTTAAAATAGTATATTGTTATCATTATTTTATTGTTGGGCTTCTGTGCTCCAGCACATTGAATGTGAAATGTACAATGAGGTACCAGTAAAGCTGTTTGAGGACGTTTAGACGTGGTGCCTTTTTCAAAGACATCCTCTATTCCAAGGACTTGGCAGCAGGTCAATGATCCCACGTAAACAAACAAGGAATCCATTTTTAAGGGGGAAGCAGGTTGTGTTCTTCACTGATCGACTGTCACGTGACGTCATGTGATCAAAAGCAGTCCTTCTAATTGATGGAACATCCTCACAAGGGCCGAAAACCTCATGCAGAGATTTTAAGTGGATAGCTACCACAGTGTAACCGTAACACATTGGTCTTGTAGTGGCACTCCGTATAGTTCTGGGTCTTCTGTACCAACATTTTGAGTTCAGTCTTAGAAACTATTAATTGACAGTAGTTCTTCCATAAAAAATGTTTACTAGAAAACATAGAGTTACATGTTCACGCGGGTTAAAAAACAATGTCGCTTCCACAGCGTTCGTACGGTCATGGAAAACCTGGAAAAGTCATGGAATTTGAAAATGGTCATTTCCAGGCCTGGAAAAGTCATGGACAAAACTAAAATTATGAATGTTTTGGAAAAGCCATGGAAAATTTGTTATAATCACATGTTCATTTACGCCGAGTTTGAAATAATGTTTTTAAAAGAAGCGTACGCTCTCAATACACTCAATTTTCTAAATGTTTCATGTTTATATAGAGATTTTAGTTTGGTCCTGAAAATGTTGTTTAAAGTCATGGAAAAGTCATGGAAAAGTCATGGAAATCCATTGGTCAAAATGTGTAAGAATTCTGCTTCCAACGTCTCTGAGCTCAAATCTGGGCCGACAGTCCAACACGCAGGTGTTATACTTACGTCATCTGATTGGAAGCTTACATTCTGACAAGTTATTCAGCTTTTAAATACAATACTAAATGATATATGTTAACCTAAACATTCTTTCAAATCATAATGAAAAAGATGTATCTTCAGTTACCTTTTTTAATCTTTCTAAACTAAATTATTATAACAAATGAAATCATGCATTTGGCTCTTACAACTCTCATGGTGCATATTGTCCTCGCTAGCTGAAAGCTCATACTTCTTTTGGATGAAAAGAACAGAGTAAATTATTAAAGTATTTACTATAAAAATCTAAAAAATGTAACATACAATTACAAAATGCTACACACATAGAAAACTAGAACGGGCACTCGGTAGAGCGCATACCTTCGCATATCACAAGATTGGGCATTGGATTATGAAGATTTTGGATACAAATTGACCGTGCTATAGTAAAAATAAGATTTTGACCTTTCCTTGACCTTTGACCCGATCAATCCCAAAATCTAATCAAATGGTCCCCGGATAATAACCAATTATCCCACCAAATTTCATGCGATTCAGTTTAATACTTTTTTACTTAGGCTAATAACACGCACACACGCATACATATACGCGGCGATCAAAACATTACCTTCCGCATTTTCAATGCGAAGGTACAAATGATCAATGAAGTCGATATAAATGACAAATTAGACGGACCAAACTAAAACTAACCAAAACATAAAATGGGGATGGATCTCTATAAAATAAAGAATTTTCTATAAATATTATTTTCAAACAGTCCATAAATCCCGTACATCTGTTTGAGGAAGCTGATCCTATGTTCGAGCCCGGTCTCAGGGAGGAACAGGAACTCCGGCCTGCTCATGAGCCGCGGCGCCGTCTTGTGTTCAGTGTCCACACGGGGTTCTTTTACGGCTACGACGTACGACACCTGAGTGTGCATGCCACAGCTCCGTCGTATTAACCGAGTGTGCCCTGTGCTTGTGAGGAGCTGCCCCCCCGGTTTGTTCTGCTCATGTGAAGTGCTGCTGGCAGAGGCGTGAGGCGGCTGAGGGTCACGCATAAACGAACACTCAGAAACAGAGTAGACGGCGCAGTGCTTAACATTAACGGTCATGTCTGCACCAGAAGAGCGGAGGGAATAAAGGACGTTAAAAGCCCGGCTATTAATCCTCTCGCCTCGGCGTCAATGCTCCGAGTCAAACGGGAGTCGGCCCAACAGCCCAGACTCCTGCGGAGGACGGAACAATGTTACATAACGTCTATATTCATATTAATCTGGGCTTCGGCCTCGTGTAATGCTTCCCTTAACAAACCTGCATTTGTCTTTAAGGGATGAAGCCATCAGTTGATTAATCATGATGGAGAGAAAATGCACAATGTTGATCATCAAATAATTATTGGTGTTATAAATCAACATTTGCTGGGTTTTCTTTGTTGTATATCATTTTAAATTGACATTTGGAAACTTTAACCCTCCTGTTTCCTTCACATGTACTAACATATTTTACCCTCGGGGTCAATTTGACCCCAGCAATTAAAACCTCCAGAAAATGATTAGAATTAATATTGTTTCCCAAGTTTAAGTGTGAGGTACTTTATTTGTGTTTGTTGACTACCTAAATAAACCTTTAAATATATAAAAAAAAGTATTAAAAAACAGCCTGGGGTCAAATTGACCCCAAAGAACATCGACGTTAAACATTGAATGGGGTCAAATTGACCCTAAAGGTCACAGGAGGGTTAAAAAAAATGTTTTAGACACGTCTGGAATGTTTTTAATAGTTTAATTGATGGATGAGTCTTTAATGAAAGTAATCCTTAGTTGCAGCCCATGTGCACTTTGTGAACCGGTTGCTGCCCTCTACAGCATTACAGTCACACGCCACTCCTGACCGCATATTCCCATTAGCTCATTGGTTTTGAACTGGCGACCTTCCACTCCCATCTCTAACCGTTTGGCTGCCTCTGCAGAGTTAGATTGGACATTTTCCTGGAGGCGCTTCTGTCTTGCATTTGCACACAAATACACATGTGGAGGCCGCGGGGCCCCGAGGAACGCTGCCCTCGTGTTCCCGACCAGATGTACGCTTTGATGTTCCCGTGGTGCGGAACTGGAGGCCGTGCTGAGCGGCATCTCGCCGTTGTACATAATCCGGAACATGTGGAGCTCCAGATGTGGAGGTCTAAAGGAGCAAAGCGGTCTTGAATCTCAGTGCAGCTGGGGGCCCGTCTCCGCCACATCTTCTTTTTTTTTACGCAGCTTCCTTTGTGTTTCTTCGTGCATTTCATCCAGCCGACAGAATCAAGCTGACACCGTACAAGTGTTTAGTTTAAACTGGAGGTGAACGTCAGCATCGACCTGCAAGAGAACAACTCCCGCTGAGACGAGCAAGAACTGGGACGCCTTTGATCTCACTCGGCTCTCAGTCGGTAACATTTGCCTCGTGTTTGATGTTTTTGTATTAGGACTCGGAATAAGACGGATTGTGTTGAACACGGGGGAAACAGCAGGTTTGTCCTACTTGTAAAGCATTTCATTCCTTTATTTGACAGCCTCACTTCCTAATGCTCATCTGGACCCATGCGCGTGTCCTTTTGTGTACTGCACAACAATAATGAACAATGCCAGCTCCAGGAACACCTCCAACCCCATCCGACACCTTTGGGATGTACCACAATGCTGAGGATGAGTCGGACCGTATCATCAATAGCGGTGGCCGACCTCGTGTGGCTGAATGGGAGCAAATCCCCGTCAACAATGCCCCAAAATCCCAGAGCGGGAGAGGAGGCAGCCGGTACCTGCCCTCGGTTCTGAAATCTATCCATCACTCCATTATCTGTGACTGCTAATCCTTCACAGGGTCCATCCCAGCAGAGCCTCTGGATGGGTAGCCAAACAATCACCACGAGGGGCGGCCTGGTGGAGGCTGACGGGCATTCACGCTCACATCCACACCTGCTGGACGTTTAGAAGGTACCCATCGAGCAGGAAGGCGGAGAACCCAAAGACACCCCAGCTGACGTGGGCAGAAGCTGCAGGCTCCACCCAGACGGGCCCAAACCGGCCAGCGGGTTCAAACCCTCTTGCTTAATGAAACCTAAAGTTCTCATCCTAAAATCCAGAATCAAGTAAAACACCAAAAAGCACACAAGACAGAAACAAAGAGCATCAGGAGAGAGGAGAGAGGGACACGCTTCATTTAGAGCGACTTGCACTTCTGTTTCTCAGACGCTCACACCCTGGGAGCCTTGGGAGCAGACGGATGAATTATTGATCTGAGGACTTTGAGAGAGAAGAGACTGAAGGCACCCCAAACACGTCTGATTTAGAAGCTGCGAGAAGGCAGTTTGCTGTTTTTATGCCGGCCTACACGTTTACCACAACTGAGCTACAAGTCTTTGTCACCCTTCTTTTTTTTTAAGATGTAAATTTACCCTGTTTTCCCGCCTCGGCGTAACTTACATCTTTAAAAAGAAAAAGGGTGACAAAGACTTTTAGCTCAGTTGTGATGTATTTCATAATGTTCCTGTATGGTTTTGTAATGCATTACATTACATGTCATTTAGCAGACGCTTTTATCCAAAGCGACTTACAATAAGTGCATTCAACCTAGAGTACAAACTAAGAACAACAAGAATACAGAAAGTAACATTTCCTCAGCATAGTCAAACTACAAAAGTACCACAATAAGAGCCATTTAAGTGCTACTAAAGTGCAAATCTGTGTTTTAATCCAGATATAGTCGGAAAAGGTGCGTTTTCAGTTTCCGGCGGAAGCTGTAGAGACTTCCTGCTGTCCTAACGCACCACCTCTACTCCCGTTTGCTCAGTACTCTCCCAGCACGTGTGTGATGTAGCTCCAGCCAGTGGAGGGAACTCGTCCCGTGTGGTTGTGGGTTTCACGTCCACGAGGTAGTTCAAGAGAGCAAGAGCTTTTCCGGCCGAGATAAAGCTCACGTGTTCCCTTTAATTAGTGCTTGGCGTGTGCTGCGGCCGCAATGCATTGTGGTCCCATTGTGAGGTCCCGAGACATGGATGTTGTATGCGTACAGATAGTCAAGCCCTCTGAGGCAAATTTGTAATTTGAGAGATTGGGCTATATAACATAAACTGAATTGAATTGATGAGGCCGCTGTAAGCCGAGAAGTTGGCAGCAGCATCTCAGCATCTTTAATGATGGGGTTCGACCCATGTGCTTTTATTTTGAAATCACTTGAAAAGAAACCAAGACACTCAATGAAGCGGACGTTACTGTTGATGCATTGGTGCCAACACTTTTATGATTTAGGCTGCAGCGGGAATGTTCAGACAGAATATCACATTGCATGTCGGGAAAACTCAAACGCAAGAACTGTTGGATGGATTACCATTAAATGTTCTAATTATATCCATGATGCCCAGAGGGTGAATCGCTTCGTAGTAAGGAAGGAAGTTAGTAAAGTGTATTTATATTGCACATATCACAAAGTGTCCCAAAGTGCAGTACAGTAGTCAATTAAAATAAGTTGGTAATTTCAGGGGAGCAAAGTACAAAACACAGTAATAGTGCAATAAAAACACAATACAACAATATGTTCTAAAACAAGCAGGCCATAAAATATTTAGTTTAACCAAAAGCCAGTGTAAAGATTGATGTTTTGAGATGGAGTTCAAATGATTGAATCAGCAACACTCCGGGGAGCGCTCCACAGCGTTGGCACTACCGCCTCAAAAGCTCAGTCACCTAGAGTTTTACGGCGAGCGTGTGGGACTGATGGAAGGTTCTGGAGGTCTGATCCTGATGAGGTAGTTCAGCCGTATATGAAGGAGTCTGGCCCTGAGGATGGAGGCTTTTAAAGTTGATCTCTGCTCTGCGGGGAGCCAGTGAAGGGACCTGAGTATCGGGCTGATATGAGACCGTCTATTTGTCGTTGTCAGTGTTCTGGCAGCAGCATTCTGTATTACCTGCAATCGGTTTATCGCAGATTTCATCCCCTGCCTTTGCATCTAGTGCCACCAGCAGGTGTCCTCTGAAATATCTCCTGGATGGAAGCTTCCCGTCTGCGATCACCACTCTGACTGCTACTCCGTCCTGAACTAACATGCATGGCTCGTCTTGTGTCGTTGAGAGACGGATTTGTTAGGTTCAAGGGTCCCTCTGGCTGTGGGGAATAACATCCTAATTGACCATTTTTTCTCGTTGTCTTGAATGTTACATCTGATCCTCCATCAAATTAGAAGTGAAATCCAGACGGGCCACTTTCCAAGTAGAAAGTGACTAACGAGTGATGCTCTGTGTGTCAGTCAGAGTTCAGTCCACTAAATCAGAAACTTCTTCCATCAATCCGGTCCTAATCAGACCCCAACAGAGCCCGGCTACTTCCATCATTCATGTTCTAATGAACCCAGGTAGAGAATTAATGAGGAGCCCTGCGTGTTTGTTAACTTGAGGTATATTGAGTCGTTGAGTGTATATACTTTGGTTTACATCATTATCACACCCTCCCTTTCTCTCTGTGTGTGTGTGTGTGTGTGTGTGTGTGTGTGTGTGTGTGTGTGTGTGTGTGTGTGTGTGTGTGTGTGTGTGTGTGTGTGTGTGTGTGTGTGTGTGTGTGTGTGTGTGTGTGTGTGTGTGTGTGTGTGTGTGTGTGTGTGTGTGTGTGTGTGTGTGTGTGTGCTCCGTCTCAGTGACAGAAGTGGGTTGCCCTGGGCTAAGAACAAAGCTCAGACTTTGTCTCTCTGACGGGCGATGCCGAAGCCGAGCTGACTCCAGCCTCTCGCCGTGGAGCCGCGTCTCGGAGAGAGGTCTGGAGGCGGTTTGGCCCGTTACCAGTTCCCCACCATGGAAACTGTAATCCTACCTACATTGAGAGTCCTCATTTTCCTTATTAAAATAGAGAAAGATGATCCTGGAGTGAAGTGACACTTTGTCTGGCCGTGCAGTGTTCTGTGTGTGTGTGTGGGGATGTTGAAGTGGATCCTCTGCTCCACGGGGAGCCAGTGAAGAGAGACGGGTATCAGGGTGATGTGAGACCGTTTTTTTGTCTTTGTCAGTATTCTGGCACCAGCATTCTCTATCACCTGCAGCCGGTTCGTTGCAGATTTCATCCTCTGCCTTTGCATCCCAGAAAAGTGAAAAATAGACATTTTTTCTTTTTAGCTGACATCAAGCTTAGCACTGAAATCCCATATTTCTGTCTCGGGAGATACATTAGTGTTTGAGTGTGAGTATTGACTGCTGCTCCACAGAGGACCCCGCAATGCGCTGTTTCTCACATTTTTATTTACACCCAATGTAGTTTCTACATATTGTAGAGCACATAAGATGAAACCAGGAACAGAATCGGACAAATTCTCATCAGTGTTCCTTCTCGGGTCGGTTGTACAAGGCGGTTGGTGTTGCAGAAGGTTGCGTTATCTCTCCAGCGGCTTCAGCTCGGCCGCCCACTGCCGGACCACGAGAGGGAGAGCTCTCTTCTTTAGATAGATAGATAGATAGATAGATAGATAGATTGATAGATATTTTTAATATCATGTGCACATATAACAATTTATTGTACAATGAAAAGCTTATATTGCTGGGTCCTCCAACTAAACAAAATTACAAGGTAAGAACAAATTTACAAGGTAAGAAATAAATAAATACAAATAAGTCACAGTTACAAATTAGTCACACAATATGGTAATCGTATTATTGCACAAGAATAAGGCACGCAGATGTGTGATGACAATATTGCACAGATAGTGTATAAAGTGCACTATGCATTGCTGCAAATGTACTGTGTGATTGTTACATGAAGTCACAGCAGCAGCCGTTCAGTTCAGTGCTGTGTGTGTGTGTGTGTGTGTGTGTGTGTGTGTGTGTGTGTGTGTGTGTGTGTACAGTATGTGTGTGTGAGCTGTTCACCAGCCTGATGGCCTGCGGGTAAAAACTTCTACACATCATTAAGTCGTGTGCTCTTAAAATCACTCCGTCCACTACTCCGTCCATTCCCTACTGGAATTTATTGGAAGGATTACACACTGAAAATACTTTTCATACAACGCAAACCTTCTGGTTAGTTTCTGATCTTAATGCACAGAAGCTCCGGAAGAAGAAAGGGCAGAGAGCAGGAAATACGCGTTAATGGACGGTAATTATTGTAGAACACGTCTGCCCTGTAATTAAAAGATGACATAACATGCATTACAATGCACGATGTTCAGAAAATGCTAATCTTAACCTCTGTCTCTAATCATAACCTCCGTATTACGTGAATAGTAGTTTGTTCCACTGATTTGGCCCCACTTACTGCTTCTCTGATTCAGAACTCACATCACTTTACTCAAATGGACTCCCACGTCTCAAGGATGTCATTATTTCCAATGTTGATCATGAATAAACATTAATAAACCCACTTAGGGAAAATCATATGAAAAAGAGGCTTCTTTTATCTCCCCAACTTGACAATCATCGTGTTTTATTCAGTTGCACAGTGTCCCGGTAATGGCTGTCGTCCACTACTCGTCATGGAGTGCTAATGGGGCTAAATGTGTCTGACAGTGAACCCTCACCCCGGTGTATAGTAATGCTGACAGTACAATATGTCTGGCACTTCTTATGGAAGAGCTTTTTAAAAAACGTGTTTCTTTATTGTGACGTATTATATTAATATTGATACTTTTGTTCTTGTTTTACGATCCGCTCTCCCACACGCAAAAGTCTGAATGACTGATTTTCAATAATGCACGTTGGTATTTTTCAAACTAAGCGGCGTGTATCTTCGGCAGATGCGCAGTCAAACGAGTACACAGCGCTGCGTTAGTGCTTTGGAAACCTTCGTGCTTCATTTAATTCACAGTGATTGCCGCGCTGAGAACTGAATGTGTGACAGAGCGTGCTAAATTACACACGCCATTGCTCGACTTAGAACCGTCTTCATCGGGAACGTTCTTCCACTGAAGTTGCAGTGGGGGAGGGGGGGGGGGGTAATAATTACTTTCATTGCGACGCTTCAGTAGGCAAGGCGATCCACCTCCCAGCCTCGGTCCCAGGGGGGCTGCCGTGTCCCATCTCCACTAGTCGGGAGGACAAAGATTAGAAGAGACGTTTTGGGGGTTTTGGAGCGAGGTTGTGGGAGGGGCTTATCCATCGTCGGTCTGCGGGAGTGACCGCACGGAAGTAAAGAGTCGTGCACCGCTGCGGACGGAGACGTCGGCAACACGTATTTAAGTAGGGTGACCAGACGTCCGGTTTTCCCCGGACATGTCCTGTTTTTGAGACCTAGAAAATGCGTCCGGCAGGGATTCCAAAATCGTCCGGGATTTTGCTTCCTCGGAAATTTGTGTTTCTCTGGGTTTTTACAAACTAGTATTCACCCCTTACAAGTTTTGGAAATGGTATCTTCCTTACGTTTCACCTTCTTGCGTGAGCTCTGAATGAACTGTCGTTGGTCGACCGATCTCAGTGTTTCCAGATACTCAAATCTGGTCACCCTAATTTAAGCCACCAATAAGCAAACAGTGACGAGTGTATGCTGTATGCCTTCATCAAGATAAACGTTTTAGGATTCGCAATCATTGATTGATTTAGGGAGACAATCTGTCCATTTCTTGTTTTGCTACTATAAAAGCTGGTTCAATGAACACCCCTCCCCCCCCCCACCTCTTGTTGTTCTCTTCCATTTAATTTGCCTGTATCTCTCCCATCATAATTAAATGAAGACAAAAGGCCAGAGCTACCACAGCCCTATCATCATCTTCCTCCTGTATAATTAGCTTTTTGTCATTTGTTTTTGGATTTTCATGAATGGAATATGTTCAGCGTCCACCCAACACACTCCATTTGCACACAGCACTTTACTGGCCAGACTTTAAGAAAACAGTATATTTGGATTAGTTGTGAGCACCCTGAAAAGCCTTTAGAGTTTAGAGGAAAGAGCCTGAAAGCTGCATAAGAGACCATCCAGAGGAATTGTCATGAATTGTGATATACAGAAATGAGCCAGACTGAGACTCCTGGGCTCATTTCCAAATGGCAAAAGTCATCTTTTCTGCAGCGCAGGATGCCAGATGATATGTGAAGAGAAAAAGCAGCCAAACAGTAAATATATAGAGTTATAGAAAAATGTCCCCGATCAAATTCTTGGCTATGATACATAAACGTCTTCCCCTTCTGGCGTCCTTCATCCTGCCCTCCTCGGGGTGTACTACATTACAGTGTCCATCCATTACCTTCCATTAGGAGTTAACGTGGGAGGAATATGTGGCCTCGTTGTCTGGGGGGATCTATAACGACGCTTCGCAATGTGAAACTATTGATCCTGAGATCAGTCCATGACCTTGGTGTCCAGCCAGTACAGAGAGGCAGAACATTGAACGAAGACGTAAAGCGTGGAAATTAGGTGCCTCTGGAATATTAAATGAGATAAAATATCTATACAAAAAAATGTGGCGCTCAGTATTGGGTTTTTATAGAATAATGATGAGCCCATAGTGTCTCAAAGGCAAAACCGTAACTAACCCCAGCGAGTCATTCACGTGGCTACAAAATACACAACCTATGTGAGTCTAGAAGTGGACACGTGAAGACTGTTTGCGAGGCTCGGAGTTGGACTGCTGTAGCTGGAGAGCTAACGGCTAACATGCTAGCCACCTGGGAAGATCAGGCACAATAATTAATCAGATTTATTTAGAAGTTATAAAAACTGGGGCTCTCACCTTGATCAAATGGATTTATTTTTCTAAATGGACAAACTGGATCATCTCACCTACCCACAATGCACTCCTCTACATTTTAAAATGCAGGACAATTTTGCAGAAGACTAATACAATAGCCATCTTCATATATGCAACAGTAGTGTGTGTGTGTGTGTGTGTGTGTGTGTGTGTGTGTGTGTGTGTGTGTGTGTGTGTGTGTGTGTGTGTGTGTGTGTGTGTGTGTGTGTGTGTGTGTGTGTGTGTGTGTGTGTGTGTGTGTGTGTGTGTGTGTGTGTGTGTGTGTGTGTGTGTGTGTGTGCGTGCGTGTGTGTGTGTGCAAACGCAATACTATTTACATTACAGGATGACAGAACGACACACGATCTACGAGCTCATTTCATTACCTGATCCCCTGCTGCACCTTTCGTCCTTAGCGATGGATTTGGTGACTCCCACTAATAAGTGCCTGTAATGTAAATGTTCATCTTTCCCTCTGTTCTTCTCTCCATCTCCGTCTGTATCACGTCGATCCATAATCTAACCTTTCCTCCGGCTCGTGTGCTTTTGTCTTGACTTGGTACAGCAAGTGAAGATGGTGCATGTGCAAAGTGAAGTTGAGACCATGTAGCTTCCAGATGTGTGAACGCAGGTCACGACTTTTAGCCACAACCTCCCCCGACTTGTCCTCTACAGGACGACATGAATCCGCCACATTTTAAGCTCAATAATCTGAATTTAGAGGTGAAAATACCTGAAATCTGATGCTTCTGTCTCATTAAATGCCTTCCGAGAAACGTGTCCCTCCAAGAGGTAAGCTCTCCTATCCGAGGTGTTTTTTTCTATTCTGTGTAGCATGTGTCATTGAATGCTTTGGGTTTGGTTGTCTGTTTTTTTCTGTGCTCATCAGTGGAGTATTCCTTTCACTTGCCAGCAAGATCAGAGTTTTTGCATCTCATTGTCAAAGTAAACATTGTCTTTGTGTTGCTGATGCTTGAAGCAGACGTTTCCTCTTCAGTCCCCTCATCGATCTTTCTTCTTCCTTTTTTCGCAGTTGATCAAAGTATGTTTGAGAACTCCATCGCCCAGCAGCAGAGTCCTCAGACCTCGAGGCCGGGCCAGCACTCGACCCGGCGCTCCCCGGCATCGACCAATCACAACCTGGGGTCCAGCTCCGTCGACTCTTCGTCCTTCGGTGGCCAACAGAGGCTGAAAAACGCCATTAATCTGGGCAAGGCAGTCGGTGCGAAGGTTAGCGCAGCTCTCTTCTTCTACTCTTGATATGTGGGTCGTAATGCTCACTTCACTTCTTCAGCGGTGCATCAGTGCTGTAGATTTATGTCTTTCTTTCTTTCTTTCTTTTTGTTCAATCAGGTCAATGACTTGTTGAGAAGAAAGGAGCCCAGTCACCTGGGGGACATCGGGGTCACGGAGGTCAACAAGAACGTTGATGCTGTGTGGAGCTGTATGGACCAGCTCACCCAGACCACCGCCAACAGGTACACACACAGTACTTCTACGGGATCGTCAGAACTTATCCTCTCCTAAACCTGAAGCTAAGATCATCAAAAACACTCGGGCAAAGTTGAGCCTCAGAGGCGGCTGGTTTGGTCACCGTTACCGTTACTGATTAAATGGATCAATTGTTAGGATCAATATTCAGGGTTCGTACGAACATGGAAAACCTCGAAAAGTCATGGAATTTTCAAATGGTCATTTCCAGGCCTGGAAAAGTAATGGAAAAAAATTAAATCATAAAAGTTTGGGAAAAGTCATGGAAATGTGTTGAAATCACATGTTCATTTACGTCGAGTTTGAAATTAATGTTTTTTAAAGAAAGAAGCTCAAAATATTATATTATTCCGGCCTTTCCAGCCGCTGCAGACCAACACCAAATTAAATCAACATTTTAAGAATTAAGTAATAAACAGTTCACCTACAGATTTAATTTCTTTTATAATCCATGTTTTCTGTCAGCCAATCAGCTTTCAGCATAGATTTGACAGCGTTGGCAGTATCAGCTCAAAACGTGTGTGTGCTCAGTGTGTATCGGCTTTATTTGAAAGTGTATGTCATGCATCACATGACGAGTCACATGACAAGGAGAAGAAAAGGGCTGATTTAGCATTTCTAGAAACAGCACCAGGCCAATCGGACCGCACAACATGTCATCGCATGTGTTTCCCAGAACTTCTGCAGGAACAGTTCTTACTCATGACCTCTGTCTAACTGATGACCTCTATGTTTCTCGTCCCTTCCCCATCCATCTCCACCTCCCCATTCCCCCTCTCCTCCAGTCACTTCTCCTCCTTTGACTCCTTCCCCCGGCTGGACCCGCCCCCGCCGTCGGGCAAGAAGCGCCTCCCCCGGGCGCTGAAGACCACCCAGGACATGATGATCTCCTCCGACCCCGTGGTCTCCTCTCCGGACCCGGCCGACTCGTGCTCCTTCCCCCCCGCTGCCGACAAGACGCCCCTCATCGGACCGCAGGAGCCGGGGAGCGGCGAGGAGCAGCGGCGGGGCGAGAAGGTGGACGGCGCCGATCAGCGGGAGACGACGGGAAGCAACGGCGACGTCGTCGAAGTGACGCGCGACGGAGGAGACGTGGTGGCAAACGGGAGCGCCGGAGGAGGCGAGGAGGAGCGCCGGCCGCTGCTCCCTGCGCCGGACCCGGTCGACTCAGAGCGCCCCCCGGAGCCGCGAGCCGCGCCCGACGACGTCTGGCAGAAGGCGGCGGGGCCGGACTCGCGGCTGGCCTCCACGCCGCGCTCGGCCAAAGCGTCCTGCCGCATCAGCCTGGGGGAGGAGCTGTTGCTGGGCAACGGGGGGGCCGGCCACAAGGGCGGCGCCGATGACCCCGAGCCCCACCCCGACCTGCTGGTCTTCGAGTAGCGACGGACCCCGGGGGTCAGCGTGCCTCAAACCGTCTGAAGCTCTCGCTCTCCAACTCAAACGGACTGATGATGAGGAGCGCCGATCAAATATTCATCGCCGCTCCCCTAAATATTTCACGCTCCCTGCTTGTGGGTCCGCTTTAAGAGACGGGAACCCGACCCGGATCTGTTGCTTTTTAACTTTGGAAGCATCTTTTCAGATGCGTGGCTGAGTTTGAGTGTCATGGACAGCGTGGCTGAGGAACACGAGCGGCTTCTCCCTGAGGACCAGCAGCCGGTGAGGAAGAAGCCGCGAGAGGAAATGAGCTGCAGGTGAGGGTTGACGATGGGGCAGTGAGAGTTAACGTTAACATTTCAACCATAGAGGAATATAACTTCCTCATCAGTCTATTTATCCTTTCCGCTCTAGGAATGCAATAACACCCGATAATGTGTATAATGAATGTGATGAAATATGAAATATCTCTTTAAATGGGCTAAATATGAGTCCAGAATCCAGTTAACCAACAACGGGTCGTCGCAAAAACAACTTTAATCTTCCTGAAAAATTCAAACATTAGGATTATCTTATAACAAAATGTATGGATTGTTCTTTTATTTATATAGTAATAAGTTATTATAATATTCTGCCATTCATTTCAAGATCTTATTTTGACATTTAAAGGGATATAAGTTTCATGATTGTCACACAATATTATACAAAAGCTGCTATGATGAAAACAAATACAAACCCCAACCAATATGTGTTAAATAGAAATGTAATTTGCGTTTCATAGAGCGATAACTCTACGTTTTCTGCGT
The DNA here is from genome assembly GCA_036178185.1 of Liparis tanakae. NCBI lineage: Eukaryota > Metazoa > Chordata > Actinopteri > Perciformes > Liparidae > Liparis > Liparis tanakae. The sequence continues at coordinate 10,302,337 of CM070102.1, read as the reverse complement.
GTAGAATTCCAGTTATTTTCCCGGATGAAGATGTTTTTGAATGGAAGGGAACGAGAGGGGGAGGCTGAAGGAATGCGGACGTGTTGGAGGGGGGGGGGGGGTTTACGTCCGGGTCAGTCTTCACAGAGTTTGTCAGGACCGGAAGTCTTTTGACCCGGAACTTCATTCATATTAAATCATACTTGACCCCTCTTTGGGACCGTGACCCTGAAGGTGACCTTTGAAAGCTCTGATCATCCTAAAAAGATGCTCATCTTTTTGCCTGAAGATATATCATCATCACACGTAATGAATCTTTACCTATTGGCCCCCGGAGAGAGAGAGAGGCTGCAGCCGTACACATATCCTCATCTTCAGAAAACATATTTATATGATGAGGAAGGCTTCCAGTCTGACATTCTGCTGACAAAGAAAAGTGTTTTCTGAGCCGGATAAACCCCCCGGAAAACCTGACCGTGAGTCGGGATGAAAAGATGGAGGGGCGGGATGTGTGTGTGTGTGTGTGTGTGTGTGTGTGTGTGTGGGGGGGGGGGGGGGGGGCTGGTGAGAAGTTTTTGTTTGGGCCAAAACACCAATAAGATAATGAGCTGTCAACAGAGAGATGGAAGAGGTGTACTTTATTCCAGCAGATCATGAAGTGACGGACCAAAGACATGAAAAGTTGTTTTTGTCTTATTGTTACTCTGGAAAAAAGAAACAGTTTGTACAAGTAGATAAATTCTCTTTTAGTTTCACTTCTTCTGTTGAGGAAAAAGTTTGAACCAAAGTTGAAGCATTTTGAACAATTTAATCGCAATTCACATGCTTGTTGAAGACGTGCTGACTCGTCAATGTGACCCTGAAGCATCAGACTGCAATGTTGTTGTTTTTTTTGGGGCACAATCCAATTGGAAATGTGTCTTTTCATGACCGCGCTATCTGAGCGTCGGACACATCCGGAGAGCCGGCTAACGGATGCCCAAACCCAGACCCTAAAAATAGCCCGGTTGTCTAAAAGAGATCCTCGAGTGGCCTCTATAAGTAGCCGCTGTGCCCTTTGCAGGGATTTCCTGACACACAAAAAAAAAGGAAAGAAAAGAAGGGCAAGAAATTCCCAGCAGACGGCGAGACGGACACAGAGCCGGCGGTCGGGTCGTGGCCGGCAGAACCCGAGGAATGTGGAGCCGGAGAGAAAGGAAGCTCTGTCTCCTCCGCCAATGAGTTATTACGACACGCTGCAGATGTCCCCATTTATTTTAGAGCAGAAGCAAAAGCAGTAAGCGAGCCCAGGCCCGGCCAGGAGAGAGGGTTCCCCCAAAGGGTCTCCCCGAGAGACCCTCAGACGGCGGGCCTGTGTTTCCGTCGTCTTCTCAAAGGTCGGCGTTTCATTCATTTCAGATGTCGTATCTCCACTGTGTTGGAGGGGCAGATGTTTCGTGAGAGGATCTCCAGAAGGAGAGCGGCGCATTGCGGGGCGAGAGACCCGCGTGGGAATGTTGTGAGGGCCAACTGACCTTGAAGGAGGCAAAAGTGTATTTATATTCTAAGAATAAAAGCAGTAAAGCAACCAAAAGTAGAGACGTACCTAAATGATCTGATACTGATTATCACCAAAAATGTAAAATATGTATATATATATATGAATATATATATATATATATATATTATATATATATATAATGAATATATATATATATATATATATGTGTGTATACATATATATGTACTATATATATATATGTATGCCAAAATCACACACACACACACACACACACACACACACACCACAGCTGCTTCTGTGGGACAACAGAAGACATTGTGTAAAGAAAAGAAACAATCAGAGCAGCTCTGTCTAGTTATCAGGCGTCCTTTTAAAAACCACTAAAGTAGATTTTGATTGTATTTTTAACGGATGAAGGAACAGTGGTGTACATTTTAAGGAAATATTCTATCGCTCTTTTTCTTCTTTTTTACAATCTCTGTGAATATGCAAATTGAGTCTCGCTGTAACAAATGAAGGAACGTGATTTATTTTGATATTCAGCCCTAGAATGTAGTTATCGTTATTCAGTCGCAACAATTAATTTGATAGAAGAAAACGCTTTCTGTGTTGTCGTCCGTCTCTGCGAAGCCGGTGATGAATGAAGGACGTGAACGCTGCGCATGAAGGCCCGTGTATCCATGTAGACTCTAACAGGGCTGCAACATTCAATCTTTAAGTTGTTATCAAATCAATAATTGTTTTTCTTTTTGTTTCATTTTCTGAATGTATCTTTTTTTCTTCTTTTTTTCCTGAATGTATTTTTTCTTTTATTTTTAAAGTCTGCCTGTAATAACTCCTGTAATGACTGTAATCATTTAAAACAAAACACAAATAGACCTAACCCTGTTTTGCGTGGCGTCTGTGTGTCTTTTTAAAGATGAACGTCTCGTGTTTTCTTTATTCTCGGCGCATCCTGTCTTCAGCCGCGCCGGTCCACTTCCTGTTTTGACCTCGTCGGTTATTCTTCCGCCGGAATCCTGGTGCGTCCCGAGGATTCGAGGGCGGAAGCTGCTCTGATGTTTAATTCATCCGTGTTTGTCCTTCTTCACGGAGATCCTCGTTGGTAATCTCCGCGTGTCGCCGGCCTCGTGTCTGTTGACGAGCCGAAGCCCGTCTGGAATAAGACGGGGGAGGAATCCAAAAGAGTGGAGGCGACTGCGTGATGAGACTTTTATTTACCCAACTTCCACATCCGTGGTGTAAACAGCCAATCAGCCGAGGCACACGGCTCTTGTCACTGTTAAATAATTCAAACATGATTTATTCATTTCTTTTACAAAGGAATCCAGCTTCTTTGCATAATAAGTCACCAAGCGAGCGGCCTAATATTGTTTACATGTTGACAACTTTCGGTCTCACATTCCCTGTCAGAAGTTTCTGAAACGCACACGTACCCAAAGATACTTGAGCAGCCAAGAAGTTTGAAAGGATACTCCAGAGATGTATTAAAAACGTACACGAGGTGGAGAGACTCGCAAGATTCATCAAATATACAAAGGAGGATGAAAATCAAAGCATCAGAGGCCGAAACGGCTCGTAGACTTGCTCCAAGGACTCTGGATCCTTCCTCCATTACCCATCATGCAACACAATAGCATTCATTGGCATTCATTGGCCCCTTCCTGAGAAGGGAGGGTCCGATGAATGATGCACCCACAAACTAACATGACCCTGATGACATCATCGGGGTTCTTGGCTCCACTTTGGATATTTAAACTTTGGGTTTCTGAAGAAATATTTAGATTTCTTCTGAATATTGGGCAGAGTAAACTGATCTTCAGGTTTATAATCTGTAAAGTTTGTCTTTAAGCAAGATACACAGCAAGATACGCAGTCAGAAGGATAACAGATGCTGTTATAGAGCTTCTTTAATCTCATATATATGTGTGTGTATAACATATATACGCAGGATTTGTAAAGTCATGGTAAACCTGGAAAAGTCCTTGCATTTTAAAATAGTTATTTCCAGGCCTGGAAAAGTTATTGAAATATAATGAAACCCAAAAGTTTTGGAAATGTCCTTAGAATGTGTTATATTCATATGTTAATTCACACGGTATGCACTGTATGCTTTGGAATTCTCACTGTTAGTTTACAAAATGTTTGGTCATGGAAATATGTATGTATATATTTTTATATCCTAGTGAAAGCATCACTTAGTGAGCACATATGTAAAATAAATATTGATTTGCAACTGCCGTAAAGGCATCCGGCTGCATCCTGACCTTTTAATATTCTATTTCTTTAAAATAGTTTTATAGTTCTGCATTTTGTTATCTATTTTTCCCTGTACATTCTCATTCATGCTCCACGGCGTGTTTTTTTTATTCATGCCATAATGATATTTACACGAGTGCCTGGCTCAGAGTGATCCGCTCAGATCAGAAGAGGAGGACCGCTGGAGGAAGGGGGCCTCATATTTTGCCATGAATATTTAATAAGCGCCTTTATGAGACACCTCTGTCTCTCCCCACGTGCTTCCTGCCGCCCAGACGGGGTCTGAGGCCGTCCGCCAGGCGAGGAGGCGGTGTCGACCCGATGGGTCTCGCTTGCGACTGTAAATACGGACGAGGACGTGGAGTAAGAGACGGAGGAAGGAGATTTTAAAGATGGAGGCGTCCTTCTGCTGGCAGGTGACCTTTAGACACACGGAGAGAGACGTCTGTCCAGCGCCTCTCTTCAAGAGCGTACAGTTTACCAAGTCGGGTCCCTGACGCCTGAAGTATCCAGCTGGTATCTTTGCATTATGCACACTGTCTATATTTAATTTAATTTTACACTGCTGTATTTGCATATATATATATATATATATATATATATATATATATATATATATATATATTTCACTTTGTATACTTTATGCACAGTCACTGTTTCTATTTTTCTTATATTATACGTTTCTCTTTTTCTTATATTTATATTTTATTGGTGCTACTGTGTCGACAAATTTCCGCTTGGGGATTAAAGGTGAATTTTATTTTGTTTGTAAAATCGAGAAAATGACCCCAGACTCCAAAGGGTTATTAAAGTATATTTTTATTATACTTCTACCCGCACCAAAACAATCTAAACTCTAGTGCTATGTATCAATCTAGAGGAATTATACACTCTGTGGATTGTCGCATCAAAGATCTCTAAGTGAAGACGAGTGTGTCCCGTCAAACAACTTTGTGTAGACAAAGCAAAAAGGTTTCCCTTCATGTAGTCATGAGTACGAGGATGAATCTGTGTTGAAGTTGTTTATCTAGAAGGAAACATATGAGCACGCTCGTTTGATCAGCCTCACAGTTTGTGATTTACGGTATATTGAGTCGTTTAGTGAATATACTTTGGTTTACACCATTATCACACCCTCCCTGTGTGTGTGTGTGTGTGTTTTTTGTTTGTGTGCGTTCGCCCACGCCCCCCCGCCGATAGCCGACAACAACAATCATGTGTTCTACCAAAGCCCAGAAAATCTGTGACATTCTATGAACTCTGAACATAATTGGGAACAAAGCGACGGGGAACTCGTATCAATGCAACTTATTCCGATTGTCTGGCAGCAGCTTATTGCATCGTCTCCTGATCCTATGTGACCGAGAGAGAAGCAATCATTGAAAAGATGACATCTGAGTGTGTCTGTGTGTGTGTTTTGTTACCTTTGTTTGCCCCTGGCTCTGCTCCAGAGGAAGTGTCACCCTCTGGTGTTCCCCCCCTCCACTTCCTCTCCCCCCTCTTCTTCCTCTCGGCCTCTCTCTATCTCTCAGACAGTAATTGCTCCGTCTCTCTCAGCCCAAGTGTTCCTGGCTGCCTTTGACTTTTGTTTCTCGTTCGTCCGTGACTGACCGAGACGCCTGTCGCAGCCTCTCAACGCCCAGACGGGGTCACCTTTACGGGAGGAGGCTGTCGAAAGAAAGCCTTCTAAACAGGATGGGAGGAGTGGGATGTGCAGGCAGACAGGCAGACAGGCAGACAGACAGACCGGCGTGAGACAGGCAGGCTGTTAACTGAGGCAACTTTACGTCTCTCTGTGCAACCAAACAGGCCACAGGGGCTTTACAGCCAAAGCCGTTATTTCAACAGGCCATTAAATGCCGTGTTTTAAACTCCGTTTTCTGTTCCTCTTCCCTGAATAAAACAATACTGTCTGTTAAGCAGGATCGATTTCAATGTTTCCAAAGCAAATCAACATCTTTTTGTCACAGGGGGAAAAGAAACAACGCAATATGAAGCCGGAATTATACTAAATGTCTTTTTCTCCATTTCCATTAGTCCGAGTTCCCCGAGGAACTGGGTTGCAATAACAGAGTGCCTCGCAAAAATAAACACACACACACACACACACACACACACACACACACAAAAGCAGCACGGTCAGGGTAGAGAGCCCTTTGTGTTGTACACACAGTGACCACTGCAGGACGGAGAGCTTTTGAGTGTCTCATTGGGAAAGGTCAACAGCTATAAGGTCACAGCAGGCGGCCCTCGTGTCACTTCTACATCAACACAATGACATCACTGAGATCGGCCCAATGACCAGCAGCACAGCCCCCAATCCACAACTGGTGTTTGCCATGGGGAGCGTGTGTGCGTGCGTGTGTGCACTTATTGCACATTTGTGTTTGATTAAAAACATGTCAATACTTTTTGTTGGTTTTATTTCATGGAGTAATATTATTAAGTTGTTCATGAAGAGCCACCATCAGGTTAAAGTTAAAGGTCAAATGTTCCATTGTTTGTTCCTTCGCCTCAGCTGTGCTTTGTTTAGTCCCGCTGTAAACACCTCCTGAACGAAGATGCGTTCACGTGCCCTCAAAACATCGTTATTAGGAGTGTTCGCGGCGAGCCCCCATGGGTGTCGCCTTGTTTTACAGCTGATTTTGTGTCTGTCTCTTCCACCATCTCTGTGTTCTTTCTTAAACATGTAAATGAAGAGTTTAAGACCTTGTAAAACCTTTGCTTACTTTAACCGACAGATAGCTCCCTCAATACTACCGAGAGAACTTTGGCTCCCCGGTCAGTGATGCTCGGCTGAGCAGCTCCCCCTAGTGGGCAGCGGCGACATTACACCTTCAGGAAGGGGACCACACAGAATGAGAGGCATGTGCTCTATTTCGGTAAACCCTGAAAGTGTTGCAGCGAATATTATCACCAGTTTCTGGAGTTTATTCACTTTTACAAAGTAAAGACTGAATTTTGAACTTTAACTTTTAAGCTAAAAAACAATACGGCCTTTAATGGCTATTTAAGCTGAAGTTGGCGCGCCCTGCCGTTGCTGCTTGGAGACTATAAAAAAAATACAGAATACATGTTTTTTGAGACAAAAAAAACATTTAACCAATTCACATTCTCCCTTCAGTCCCTTTGTGCTTGCCGCTCATCCCACCTGACCGCCAGCTAAAGATACAGTTTCAGGCGCAGTGGACACAACGCGTTAGTTTGAGACTCTCCCTGTAGGCAGTGACGTCTGAGGACCGTTTAAATGTGAAGGACTCCATCGTGACACAAAGAAAAGAAACGACAAAGTAAATGATTAACTTGCAGCATATTCAATGTATGTTAAAGTCAGTTCTACTCGTCGAAAAAAAAAAAAAAATTAAAGCATCAAAAGGTCCTAAGACAGTTTGTCTTTAATACAGTAAAGTTCAGTAAGATGATGTAATCTCTCACTAAAGCCATTGTGGTGATTTCCTCCCAACGCGGTTCCACCTTGTCGTCGTCCACCACACATTTAGATTTAGAGCGCTGACATAACACAATTAGAATTCCAGTGAGATCTGTCGTCGCTCTATGGTCAACGGGTCCTTGTTGGTAAGATTGTTTTTATTATGTTTAAGTTCATGGGTTTTGAGGTGGAAGCTAAATAAACTAAATGTGCAAGTTTGTGTGATTTGGGGACGACTCGGGAGAAGAACACTAAACAAGGAGACGAAAGCTTCAGTGCAAGAATTTGTTTTTATTAATATTAGTAACCGTTGACACTAACAGCAGAGGAACGAGGCATGGCGAAAGACACAAAGAGACCCGGGGGATCAGATCTTGTTGAAAGCCGCTACGTCAACACTCTGGATCTGAAACGGAGCAAAAAGAAAACACACTTTGAAAACTTGTAGCGAGTGAACGAGCCTCTTCATCACGGCAATGTGCCGACAGGGCTGAAACGCACATCCACTGACGTGCAGTATTTTATGGACACAGCGACTCACAAATGTGGCATTGTAATACGAGGATTGGCACGGAAAAATAAAACCCAGCACATTTTAGGGGCGACATTATTTAGTTTGTTGCTTCACGAGACTCTTTCAGTTCCATCTGTTTCGGTTGGTCGGCAAACGGCAGACTGAAAACCATCGGCATTGAAAAACACATCAGAACTCAAAGACAATAAAAATAATTTTAATGCCTGTGATATTTTCCAATGGAACAGCTGTTTGTTGTTGTTGTTCATAACAAGTGTTTCAATGCCAAAGCTTCCCAGTTCAGCTTTTTATCATCCTGGCTCCACCTTATTTGTATTTTGGAGGTTGTAGCTTGTGGTGGAGACAAAATGTTAGAAACTACTTTGTGAAATACAATTTAACAACCAAACCAACTGACACAATCTAATAAACTGCGTCTGACGGCACAGTGCTGCCCTCATGTGGTCACAATGTGCAGAGCGTAGTTTATCTTTCAGAATATTCAACTGGATTAGATCTCAATGTTGACCAAAAACAATTAAAAGAAAGAACAATTGTAATGCTTCAGAGTTAAATGGAAAGAATAACTACTAATCTCTTCTTCCACGGACTGGTCTGTGTGTTTGACCTTCGTGAAAACACTTGAATAACTGCCAAGTACTTACATAGTCTTCAAACTTGGTGATTTCTTCCTCTAGAATGTCCGTTCCCACCTTGTCGTCCTCCACCACACAAGAGATCTGGAGCTTCTGGATGCCGTAACCCACCGGGACCAGTTTGGACGTTCCCCACAGCAAACCGTCGACCGCCACCGAGCGGACGCACTCCTCCAGCTTCACCATGTCCGTCTCATCGTCCCACTGGAACAGGGAACAGGGGAAAGGGTGCAGAGTCGGTATCAAACTTCAATAAAAACTAAAGCTGCGAGCGGCATTGAACGGGCCCTCGCTAGTTCACATGCGTTCCATGCGGCGACCGCGTGTTAAACGTGGAGCGGCTGGAATTAATATCTGTGGGGGGCGATATCACCGTGAACGTCGCGCTACGACTAGAATAAAAAGTGATCTTGTTTTCAGGGTCATTATGTCATGAGAAACATGGAGCAGTTAGATAATGTATTCTTTTAATAACATTTCACTGCATAGGTCTAAAGATCATACTGCCGACTATGGAATGAAACGGGTTTAATCTCAAAGAGGAATTGCTCCGCTGTGTCGCTGACGTTGACGCCAGTGCAGCCTGATGTGTAGGTGTGTACCGCGGTGCGTAGTCACACACACACACACACACACACACACACACACACACACTGCACTGCACTGCACTGCACTGCTGAGCACTGATAAAACACTTTTGACTGGTTTTAAAAATAAGTAGGTCTTTGTTAGCAGGCCACTCGTTTGTCTCCCCGTCTGTGGCCCGGAGCCGGGTCGTAAGAATCGGACCCAACGTTTAGGGAGGAGATGGAATTAATATTTTTGACAATTCAAAATGGCAGAAAATCTGAGGAGGAGCATTTTAGGGCCATTGTTAACTTATCTGTAGAGCAGGGCCAAGTGGACGTGTAGTGAACCGGTCATTGTTGGAAAAAAATATTAGCTTTGCCACGCAAGGGGGCGCTAACGAGCTAATCGTTTCATCTTTTCACAACAATAGGTCCTTCGCTTGAACTTCTGGTGCATATAGACATTGTATATTGTTGGAGGTTGTGTTTTTAATATATATACACACATATATAAATAATATGTCAAAGAACATTGAGAGCACTTTACAACAGTCAGATTATGTGTATGTGTCCACATTCTGAAATGTATGCCTTTTATGCATCTTGGTTTTCATCTATAGTTTTAGGCTCCTGGAGGAGACGTTGACCCTTGACCCTTGAATAAATGCATTCAGTGACTTACAGGTTTGACATCCAGTAAGATGGAGGACTTGGCGATGATGCCAGGCTTCTTGGACTTCTTCTCTGCGTACTCTTTCAACCTCTGCTCTTTGAGCTGCTCTGCCTCTTCATCATCATCATCATCATCACTACCGAACAAGTCAACATCATCGTCATCATCCTCTTCGTCTTTAACCGGGGCGCTGGTCTTCTGCTGGGCCGCCTTTCCCTGAACAGAGAGCACATATTCACGTGCTCCACAGCCACAGCGATGTGATGGAGGAGGAGTCAAAGAGAGGCGCCAGATGAGCAACTGGCTGCAGCGGCCTGCGCCAACTCACATTATTGCAGTTTACAGCGGGAGTGGTAGCCGTGGTTACAGCTACGGGAGGTTTCTCCAGGACCGACACTCGACAATCCAGTTTGGAAAGAGCAGCCCTCAAGTCTTCCACCACTAAAGAAACACACAGTCAGCACAAGAGTCTCACATGAAGAAACACGCCAGGAGAGAAGCAGAAGTTATGTAAAAAAAACAGCCAACACAATCGCGCTTTCCTTTTATTTGTTTATATATATATATATATATATATATATATATATATATATATATAAAAACCCTCTCAAAGAATGTAAGCCCTAATAGATTTAAGATTTTGAGTCCGTTCCTTGAGTCTGTTCTGACTCTACCTGGTTGTCACGATACTAACATTAGAACTTCTAACAAACAAAAAAGGCTTTCGAGAAACCAGCAATAGACAGTCAGCTTGATATAAATATCCTCCTCCCTCCGTAGCCACTGAAGCTCCTCCCACTTTGGGTCCTGCTCCTGTAATTACCAGCAACAGACGAACCCACCCTTGTGTAAGCTGTGGTTCTCCAGCTCCAGGCTCTTGATGCGACAGATGATCTCCCCTTGATCAGCCGCACTGCTGATGCTCTGGGAACACACACACACACACACACACACACACACACACACACACACACACACACACACACACACACACACACACACACACACACACACACACACACACACACACACACACACACACACACACACACACACACACACACACACACACCAGCAGAATAACACGCTAGACTTTATCGGATACACAAAACATGCATGTCGTTAAGCGAGTCTTATCTTACGTGCGATAAAGCTGAAGTGTAACCGCGACCATATTTGGGTAAAAGGGGAACATGTGAGATGAGGGACGGATACATAACGCATGAACTTACTCCTGCTAGAGATTTCTGGATGTTCTCCCTGGCTCGAGCGATGTCTTGCAGGATGGTGTTCGCCCCGACATCCTGGAAGAGAATAAATACATCTCAACTTTGATTAATCATTTACTTCATAGAAAGGTTTGTTCGCTGAATTATTTCAATGTTGCGTTGTCACATATAGACATATTGTTACGGTTCCAATACTCATGTTACATACTGATACACGGGTACCATCTGGTACACTGACATTTACATTTTAATGTAAATCTAAATTGATACGCCCTCAAATTAAATAAATAAAAAGATAAACATATTGTATAATAATGATGAGATGCTTATTAAATGGTTGGAGCGATCTTTCTTCTTCGGCTGAGAGAGAAGACGAGCAGGAGCCGAACAGAAGCTGGGAGACGGCGCTGTGCGGGTACCTGCGCTGGTTGGGAGGCGCCGGCGGAGCGGTCCGAGCGCTCCGGGCGTTCCGAGCGGTCCGAGCGGTCCGAGCGGTCCGAGCGCTCGTAGAAGCGTCGCTCGGCGTCGTCGAAGCGAGGTTTGTCAAACCAAATCTTCTCCTGGGTCAAAAAGTCCACAGAACCCATGTTGCTCCTGAGGAGAGACGAAGGGGGGGGGGGCAAGAGCGGTCTGTATGAACAGGACAGAGGCGGGCAGCGATGTCATCACTACTACTTATAGTTATGTAATTCACAATGATGCAATAGCTGTCAAATGTGAGATTAAATGTCTTATTGTATGTATTCTTGTAATCGGCACATCCCACAAACAAACCACCCCAACACAACGACACAAAAGAAACTTTAGATGACGTCAACGATGGTTCATACGAACGACTTCAAACAGACAGAACGGAATAAAAGGAGGAGTGAATCAAGACCAATGGAGTAACAAAGGTGACGCATTCACAACAAGAAAATAAAAAAGGGGAAACCCATGAGGACATGAAAAAAAGAAAAGGATGAAATATATTTGTGTAAACATCCGGAGCGACTCCGTTCTCCCGCTCTGGTCATACTTGTCCCTCGGGGGCCCGGTGGAGGCAGCTGCTGCTTCTGGCCTCCGGCCCTTCTTCCTCACCACAGCTTTACGCTCATTGTAACCATGGAAACGGCTTTCTGCGCCGTCATATCGCCACTTGTCCAGCCACACTCGCTCGCTGTCCGGGTGAAGGAAGTAGCGGGCGCCAGCCCCCGACACGTCGTCCTTCGCCGGGCCCTCGGACGGCTCCTCTTCCTCCTGAATTGGAAGCAGAGCATGGAAGACTTCCGCTTTGCCCTGCGGGACCACCCACTTTTCCTCTGCCGCCAGCTCCTCCTCCTCCTCCTCCTCTTCCTCCTCGACGAGGCTCTGGGGGTGGTCGGTACTTCTGGACGTGGCGGTGCAGCTGGGTCGCTTGGAGGAGTTGTTGCCGTACATGTTCTGGTAGAAGGCGGCCTCGGCGCGGTCGTACAGCGGCTTCTCCAGCCACACGTCCCGGAGCAGCTCCACCGGGACGCGGGGCGGCCCGTTGGTCGACTGGCGGCCGGGCGACGCTCGCTGGACAACGGGAGTCGCCGGTGTCGGGGCGAGAGACTGGTACCCCTCATCGGGGGTTCTGGATGCAACCGAGTGGTTCGGCGGGGGGGGGAGGTCGAGGGAGACCGGAACGGACGGCGGCCCGGACTCTTCGGCGCGGCGCTGTCCCGCCTGGTCAACGGGCGCCTTGCGGACAACGCGGCGGCACGCCGATCCCGAGGGAGACGGACCCGCGGCGGGTCGAGAGTTTTTACCCGGCGCCGGAGGGGACCGGTTGGACTCGGCGGTCCCTTGGGAGGAGCCCGTCAGCCAGCACTGGTAGAGGCTCTCGGCGCGCTCGTAGACGCCGCGCTGCAACCAAACATGAGCGCACTCGGACTTCAGGCCGGTCAGCTCGGCGCGTGGGTCCGGCGGCGGGCGGCCGGCCCGTTTGTCCGGCTTCTCTTCGGCCTTGGCGTTCACGTCGGCCTTCCCATCCGGGCGGCTCTCGGGATTGGACGAGCGTTTCTTGCGCCGGCGACTCTTTCCGCCGCGCTTCCCGTCGCCGTTCAAGCTGCCGCTCTCCGGGGACGAGGACGCGGCCTCCCCGTTCCTCTGACCGCACTCGGCCGTGCTCCGACAGCCCGGCGCCGCCTTTGCGGGTCGGTCCACCTGACAACGACTGGGAGGCGGATCGAGCTCCGACTGATCGAGTGCAGAGCACTGGGGGGTCTTCTGAGACATCCTGTCTGATCCGTTGCAGGAGAAATAAAGAGAATAACAAGTACAGACTTGTGTATTAGTGGAGAGAGACGCAGGAAAACACAAAGGGATTGATTTAAGAGTCAGCGCTAAGAATTAAATCAGTACCAAAAACATTGGCTCTTCATAGAGCTGCACGAAGGAGTCTACAAACCGGTCGCAGAGAAAAGAGCAAGGGGCATGCAGGAAACGAGAAGAAGCCCATGCAGATGAACTAAACATCTTTAGTGGATGGAATCGACTCGTTTGCGATTTGTCAAGAGACGGCTTCGTCCACAGAATCATGCACAGCAGACGTTAGATAAGTTCTACCCAGAATGGGAGAGCTATGCTCTCATGATGGTATAAACTCACAAGCATATTTAAGGTCAAATGAACAGTGCGGTTAGTGCTGTGGAGTCTCAATGCCAGTCGGATGCCGTTGGCCACGTGTAGACAAGAATACTAAATGCTAGTCTGAGTTACAGTTTTTCCTGCCACACAAGACATTCCAAAACACACAACGATTTTACTTTTATAAACGAATCACTGTAAAAAGCCAACATGTAGCTTGGGACGATCACATTTAAGTACATGTGAAACATTAATTGCTACAATATTAAACATGAGATATAGCTATTGAGCTACATTTCACCAGATGGGAAATTTAATTTCTCACTTGGTTTTAAACTTATTCTATGTGCTCTTAAGTGAAATTGTAGCTTTCCGCAGTACAATTATAACACTATTACATGCATCATTATTATGCTTGTCTAGTAAGGGCATTTACCCAATGTGTATTTACTGGATGTCCCTGTATAGTAATCCTTTAAATACTCACAATACTGAGTACTTTAATTGGCTTCTCAACATTCACAAACTAACAACGGTCACATGACTGCCAAACACGTAATTTAGAGCCATTTTTCCCGTGATAAATTGCTCATAGTAAAAAGGCATACAACTTGACAAATCTTGACACAGTGACATGACAACTTGCAAAAAAAAAGAAGGGTGTAATACGTCGAAAAACTTAACGAGGCATTGAGTTTTTAAAAATTAAATAAATGTCACTCTACTGATGGATCTGTGAAAGACACACAACATGCAAGCAGACCAATACAGGTACTGATGTTTTAATTTGCTGACAAATTAAACGTTGTGCAAGCCAGGCTGTCTTTTTCTAACAACGGTACATTCTTACAATACAGGAAATGCATTCTCAACATGTGGGTGTAGTCATATTGATTCACACAAATACACCACTGTCATGGAATTTGGCAACATTTTGGAATGGCATTTCCTGCTTAAAGGAATACATCATATATATATATATATATATATATATATATATATATATATATATAGTTAGTATTCCTTTAATGTTTAATAGAAAATCTTATCCAAGCTCTCAACTCACCTTCCTGTGTAAAGTTGTTGAGCTTAAACTAGTATTCAACGTCAAATGCTCAACACGTTCTTTTCATCCAGTTAACCGCAAGCAATTGGAAAATAAATGTAACAATCACCAACTTGCATAACCATGGAAGTGGAATAAAAAGGTTCAACAACAATAAATCAAACCAGGTGAACATTAATGTTATCAGCCATACTCACTTGTCAAATTCTGAATGCAAGATGGAGGGAAAGAAGCCATGTGTTAAAAAAAAAATCTGTAAATATATAAAACTCAACATGGAAAATCCGCACATTTTTACTCGTTAGAAGACTAATATCAAGCAATAACTTCAAACAATAAAAGATGCTTCCCAAAGCTTTACCCACCCTTCATACTACTTCCCTTCTCCATATGTGTCACTCTCCTCCATTTGATTGTACTCAGATCTTTAAATAGTTTTTTTAAAGCATAAAACAGAATGGTCTTGTGTAAATAATTGTGATAATTTCCTATAATAGCTGGCCGGTATAGTTTTTTAGCATACGCCCCTGGAAGAGTGGGCTTTCTTTAAGCAGCATTCTTGCTCTGTTGAGTATCTAGCAGCTGGGAATTACTCAAAATAAACTAGTGGCTGTGTTAACCTAAATTAAAGGAGCGTGTCCCATGATCCAACGATGTCGCTTAGCGACATGTTTTAAATAGTTTATTGACGACAATGAAGCTCCATGGCTGAGATCAGCCTTTGGACTCAGAAAATACATTAACATTACAGGGTGATTATATTAAATACAGCTAAATATGCCAAGCCAGAGCTTAAACCTTTAAATGTTCACTTATATCACAGTGCACAAACCCCTAATGTAAGTATTTTAAGGGAAGTCAACTCAAATAATCTCTGCTAAACTCTTCATACGCCATTTACTTCAACCCACAATGGTTTAACCCATTGAAGCATGTGGGGCAGTGCATCTGCTTTACAACAGAGGTCAATCACAGGGGCAGATGCTGAGCAGACACCCCAGGAAGGGTGGGGTTCAGTAGTTTGCTCAAGGACAATTAAACAAAGGCACATTCTTAAATAACACGTGATACAACGTTACCGTCTTTAATAAATGTTAAACAATACCTACAGCCTCATCACCGGACTGAACCAGCAAGTTAAACATGATAATCTAGCTTATATTCGAAGAGAAAACAGGTCATCATTAAAAAAATAAAAAGACTGCACACCAGACAACTAGCAAACACGTTCAGGATAAATCAGTATTTTATCTGGAAACGCCTGTCGTGTGAGAGGTGTCCCGATGAGAGGCCCCGCTCGAGCGGGCATCCCCCGGAGGTGCGCCCCGCTACCCTCCGCGGTAACGTCAGCTAGCCGGCTCCCATCCTGGGGGGGTCCTAGCTACGATGCAACGCTGTCATTCAAGAGGGCGCCGACCGAGCAAAACGCGTTAAAATGCGCCACCGAAGCCCGACTCTTCCCATGAAGACGTGTGTAACGTGTCAGAGTGCCACACTGACACGTTACACGGCCGCTGGGGCCGGCGTCCCGCCGCCGTGGCAGCCGCGTTGGCCGGCGTCAGAGCTAGCGCGCTGCCCCGCTCAGCTAGCCGCTCGCTAGCCTCCTCGGCTAACACGCGCCGACTGCCCGCTGACTGAAAACCAGCCGAATATTCATTCATTTCCCCCAAATGTCTCATAATTGGGCCCCGACGTTAATCCCCAGACTTGAATGTCCGACTGTCAGTCCGCGGTAACGTTACTTACTGCTGTGTTTGTTGTCTCGTCGGTGTAGGACCAGGCCGGCGGGTAAAACGCGTGTTTCTGCAGCCAGTGAGTGACAACGGGAAGGAGGAGGAAGAGGAGGAAGAGGAGGAAGCAAGGAGCAGCAGAGATTGTGTGATCTCGGAGGGTGGGGGAGTTATTAATCATTAATGCTTCTTGATGCCCCTCGCTAAACCCCATGCATTGTTGACACTCAATGATCAGAATAATATTAACTATTATTCTCAGTGGAGCATTGTGGGATCTACATTTAGTTTAGAGGACCATTTCGTGTATTTTAAACCTTTGTCCTAGTATGATAAGCCTTGTTTGTGTTTAAAGTGTGTGTACTCATTTACCCACACCTTAAACCTGGTTAGACTTTAAGCCAGTGGTGGAAGACGTACTTTTAACTCCTTAAAATTAAAATACACATGTAATAAACTGTTTATATTATATAATTATAGATGCATTAATGTGTATACCACTTCATTTTTTATTTGTATACCGATTGGTAGCTTGATCTATATAAAATCATGATTTATTGTTTGCATTTGTAGAAAAATTACTTAATCCACTATCAGAATGATTCCTGGTACATTGTTACATTGCCGTTTTATAATGGCAAGACAACATAACTCAGGTTTAGGGAGCTTTTTAACGGGACACTATGAAAAACCCATTGGACAAACTTTGAATTATGCATCTTTGAATTATGCATCATGCAAAATTATGCATTTTTCTCAACATTGTGTTAAACACATAGCCAACAACAAGATTGTAACTACAACTGGGACAGCCAGGGACTGTCTTTAATCACCCAAAATGTTGTTTTACTGTACGCTTCATTTGACATAGTATTTTCTCAAATAAATAAATACATCCACACATTTTACTTCCATTCTGCACTCCACATTAGATGCACACAATAATCCAATCATGGCAAGTAAGGCATTACGAGAAAAGTTATGGTGGAGATTGATTGATAACGTTAACAAGCGTCTCTCCATTACTCTACATCAGTGTTTGCCTCTCTATTCAAACTCATAAGCTAACATGAAAAAGAGTAAATGTAAAAGAGTACTATGCAGCCAATTATTTAGTCATACCTTACTTGCCTTACATATTGGATTATCGATGTGCATGTAAAAGTAGCAATTCTCTCCAAAGAAATCAAAGGGTCATTTTCAAATAATTTGCTTGTCAGTGTCAAAGATTCATCCAACATTTCAAGTATGAGATGCACAAAACAAAGTGGGAAAAGTGAGAAAAATGAGGGACAAGTCCTGCATTGTCTTTGTGTTCCATGGTGACCGTGAGACAAAAAGTCTGCTTTTTGTTGCACGGCTTGAATCATTAAATATTTATAAAAGGCAAACAGCAGCTGTCATTTCCTGGATGCTGCCGTCGACTTTTGGCCGAGCTCCCTCGCTCTGTTGGTGGCGGATTCCACGGCGCTCATGGTGGATGCTCTCACGCCGCCCTGCTCCAGGGTGTGAAGCCCGTAGATGGTTGTTCCACCTGGGGTGCAGACCTCAGAGCGAAGCTGCGCTGGATGCTTCCCAGACTCACGTAGCAATCTCCCAGCGCCCTGCAACAGATGGAACAGAGACTAGAATAATGATGGTGTATACAAATATTGTGCTGGAACAAAAACAAAATAAACGTAATTATGTTGCTATAGTGAAACAAAAGCACAGTCAAAACTGACCAGAACAGTTTGAGATGCGATGCTATGTGCCAAAGCACTTGGCATTCCCATTTTAACAGCTCCTTCTGCCAGCGCTTCAGCAAACAGATACACCTGCAGAGATGGATCACATACAGCAGATTTAAAAAGGAGCATAAAAGACACACACTGTTGATAATGTCTATGACTGCAAGTATTCAATTTCATATAGGCTTATTTCTGGTACTGTACTGCATGTTTTAGCCGTTCCCACCCGGACAACAATACAGCGAGACCAAATGTTTGCGCAGACACATCAGTGTGCAGCATCTCACTATTTTCTTTCATTTTTAACTTAATTCAATTAAAGGCAGGAATCCAATCCTCAATTAACATCAACTTCTTTGTTTTTGAAGGAGCGTTACAACAAAAGTCAGCAAGCAATTAGGCCAAATACTTCCTTCTAAAACACAGCACACAATCCAGGGACACTCACAAAAGCCACTCCGCTCCCGCTCAGCCCGGTGTGGATGTCGATCCAGGCCTCGGGGCCCTCCTCCACCAAACCACAGTGATGCAACAAAGAGTAAAGCAGAGCTCCATCTTCCTGCTTCGCATGGGTTCCCCTTGAAAACAGAAGAGCCCCTTCCTGAACCATACATGGGAGATTTGGCATGAGCCTGATGACAACGGAATTCTCCGGCAGGAGCTTGGGATTAAAAGAGAGGGAAACAAATCTCATGTTTAGCGCAGCACAAAACCAACATTTATGTGCAACAGCATTACACATGGGGCCCTCACCTCTTCCAATGTTGTCAGTGTTACTCCTGCTGCTATGGACACAATAATGTGTCGGTCGGTGACGTGTAGGGAGATCTCATTTAGAACGGGCTGAACCAGGTGAGGTTTAACTGCGACAAAGACCACATCTGACCCAGAGACCACCTCGACGTTGGAGTGAGTGACTGCAATCCCGAGCTCCTGGAAGGCAATGGAAGGGATGTTACCGCCCCGTACCTCCCACCACCATGGAGAAAGACTGTATCATATGCACACAGGACTGAGCAGCAGAACCAAACAAGCTCAGCATCACAATGGATTGGTTTGCAAGTCCAACAGCCAATCACAAGTAACCTTTAGTTATGAACAGAAAGCATGATCAGAACTACGACTGCTCACAGAACCAACCCATCGCACTGAACTGAGAAAGAAGTACCTGAAAACGGCCAAAGTTCCTGGAGGATGGTGCGCTCACTCTGACGTTTACAGGAAGAACATTTCCTATAAATGGGAACACACAAGAGACCATTACCGTCTGTATTTAGAACCCGTCTGCTCCATTTCAACAACTCTCCCCCTCTCTCTCTCTCGCTCTCTCTCCCTCTCCTCACCTGACAAGATGCCCTTTGCGATACCGAAAGCCATGTTCCCTGCACCAATGAAACCAATCTTCAGCTGAGAGTCCATCTCAGGGTCCATTTTTATCTAAAGAAAACAGAAGAAAGAAAAGTAAAGAACAGTTCTAAGCGGAAACATTCAAAACTGGTTACATCATAACTTAACGATGGGTGTAAAATCAAAAGTATGGCCGATAACACAAGAGCTACTATGACATGTTCCCCACAGTGAGAATGATATCACACATACAACACAATTCAGTTATATACAATTAGAAAATTAAATGCTGCAAATATTAGTCAATTAGCTGATTTAGACAACAGACGGAAAAATTATTTTAAACGCAATTATTTTGGTCATCGAGTTAACGTTTTAGGTATATTTCAAGTAAATGTGCCAAAATTTCAGTGTGGTTCCAGCTTTTATATATGAAGAGTTATATTTTTGGATTTGGGGCTGTTTGTCAAATCAAACAAGCATTTTGAACACATCACCATGGCAAGATGAAAGTTATTTATAACTAGCATTTGTCTGTTGGTTATTGACAAAACAATGAGATAATAAGATTAATTTATAGCGATGACAAAAATATATTATTTTTTTAACCGAATCCAAAAGCAACGCCGTACATTAGTATATTTTCTTCAATATCTGGAATCAGTTATAGATGTCCTAAATGTATTGAAATGTTGAAGGGAGAATTAAAAAAAAAAATTGTTGTCAATTGTCAAATGTGAAGATTAGATCCATCTCAGTTTTATTTTATAATATTTTTCCACTTGAAAAATAAAAATGTCAGTGGAGGAAAATCCACACACAAAATAATTTAAGACTTTACAATACCATTTTAATGTAAATATCTAAACTAATTGTCACTATTAGATTACCTGTTTGAATAATATAATAATATACATGTTGTTTTTAATCACACTGCATAATGGAAGTGTATTATATATATATATATATATATATATATATATATATATATATATATATATATATATATATATATATATATATATATATATATATATAAAACACTAATCAATATCACCTCACAGAGTGAACACTGCTCTAAAACTACACGGCGGATTCCTCGCAGGACTTTCCCATCTGACCCGCATTAGTTTGAGTGAGGTGTCCCTAGCCAGTGACTATGTCAACACAACCCAGAGACACGTTCACAGTCGGGCAATGAGCGCATGCATCGAGACAACACATGGGGAGAATGGGAAAAACACGGGTGTGATTGAATGGCACGGCTACGGCGCGTCCGCGGCGTCACTGCCTACAATTAACCCCAGGTTCTGGGCGCCATTGTCCGGGCAGGGCTGCGGCCAGCGCAGCACGGACGCGTCTCCGTCCGAGTCCTCCATCGCGTCGTCGGTCCTGTCGGAGTTCACTCCGGCTCCGACCAGCTGCGGGTGCCTGGACTCCATGATGGCCACCATCGTCTTTTCGTACCGCCACCAGCCCTGTATCTTGGTCGGCGCCGGAGAGTCGGGCTCTCTTTTGCACTTGTAATACGCACTTTTGAGGAGTTTCCAGCGAAACTTCAGCTGGTCCACAGACCTGTGGTAACCGGCCGCCGTCATCCTCCGGTGCGCCACCTTGAAGAGCTTGTTGTTCCTCACTTTGCGCCCGTCCAGGCACTTCTTCATGTCCAGCTCCTTGAGGATGTCCAGAAACAACTCGGTCTCCTTCACGTCCCAGTTCTGCTTCTTGATGCCGGACTCGTCCATTGCTGCAGACGTTAACCCAGAGGCAGGGGGAGGTCCAGTCGACGAGGGTGCTAGTTGGGTGCTAGCATGTCTGTCGGAGCGGTGCTGTGGCTAGCACCTGGCTATAAACAGTGTGCAGTGTGCAGGGTCTCCAGGTCGGGGAAGGAGAGTCGATCAAATGTAAAAATCCTGTGTTGAAGACCCCCCACCCCCCCGAAAAACCCACGATAGCAGAAACCCAGCCCCGGTGCTGCATCTGACGCTAGCTAGCAACACAATAATCCAGCACAGATTAGAAATACAATGCACGTGTTACTTGTTGACTGGACAACTATAAAATAACACGGAGTGACATAACACGATGTCACACGCTGTTGGGAATAACACCAGCTTTACGTTGGTGGTAGGATATTTATTCACCTGAGGGATCTTTCCTGAATGGCTGACGTCCAACGTGTTATCAAAGATCAAATTGTAGTTGAGTTGAAGCTGTCGCTCAGGTCCGAAACGTCCGCAGCGTCCAGAAAAAAACAACCAGTTGTATTCCAGGGAACTATCGGTGGGTTCGTTATATTACTCCCGTGTTGCACCACCGGGTGGGCGGGTCCTTCTTGCATTGTATACCCACACATGATTCCGCATGTGGTATAAATCTAACACACGTCCGTCCCCCACCTCCACCCCCAAAAATGCGACTCGTCCCATTGGCTGTGTACTCGTCTTTATACATTGTGGAGCGGTAAAAACAAAAGCGCCTGTCATTTCGATCAGCTGTGAGAGGGACATCGCAGCCCCGAGGACCTGCAGAGATTGAGGTACAGGTACATGATTTAGCAATGTTTAAAATGTGCATTTAATCCCCCGTGCATGGAAAAGCAAGGTAATTAATTTATAATGATCATACTTGCATATAGTGGATCAAAGTTAAACTCTCCTTTTGCTCATTTGATGGGCGCTTAGAACAGACAGAAATTAATAATTGCGTCCTGAATCTGATTTTTAATGCGCGTGTTTCCCCTTCACAGTCGCGTTTTATCCTCTCATTAGTATAGTGTAATGTAAATATGTATTTATTTGATGCGTAAATGTTGTTATAGCAGGTATCCTATTGGCGCCCCAGTGCAGCAGCGCAGACATGCCCGGGCAAAGCCTCAGTCTGATCCTCATGAATACACGTTTTGATTAGTGCCAGCGTGCATACACTTGTGTTCATTCTGCAGGGGTTTCACAAGATCCCATTCACAATCTATAATCCTGCATCGTGTCAAACAATCTTCCAAACTATTTGTTCTGTTGTTATACCATCTGCCGACCTTCTTAACACTTGGATATTTTAAGGACATTGCTAACTTTCTCCCGCATGTTGGAGTTGAGGCTGGATTGTTAAAGTTATCTTGACGAGATTTCAGATGGTGATGTGAATACCGTCTCTGCCACAGGCGGTTATCCCTGCAGGTGGGCGTGGCCGAGGGTCATCACGAGAGTGGGGACACCTGTGTCAATTAGCAGCATTGGAAGCACGTGGGCCTTATGTGCCAGCGCACTCTCTGAAAAGGCCCTCTTGTGCTTCGTCTCTACACTATACATTAACATTGAACTAACTCCACATGCCACTGTTAACCAAAGTTGTGTTTTATACTACCTAAATTAAATAAACCCACTTTAAAAAAGAAAAACTACTCGTTTGTGTTTATCCCTTTTTTGTCATGCGGTTCGTGACAGTAATCTAAGTAAAATCAGGCAGTTACACAAAATAGGTATTGGATATGTTTTTTTTTTTCTAATAAATAATTGTTTTGAGCAATTGTGCATGGCCTGAAGAGTTATTCAAGAATAAAGTTCAACATGGACTACACATTTCCTATAAACATTTTTTGGGAGGCACTTCATCTCTAATGTATCTAAATTAATTGACATTGTTGACTTAATATTAATCGTGAGTTTAAAAAAAGTTAATGATCAATGGCTCCTGTCGCACATGGAACAGATGCAGTAATTATTTAATACATTTCCTTCTTCTCAAACTAACGGGATATCTTGAAGTAGCTCAACTTTAAGAAATGTGACAATATAAAATACACCTGAACCAAGTAAGGGATGAATCCAGGACTAAGGGATCATTTATTCTTCGCGCTGTCGCAAATCTCTTGCCCTTTTTATAAATTGAAGAGTTGCATTGATGATGCATTCTTGTATTCCGCTCCAGACATGGGCCATCTCCAGGTCCACCACCTGTGCTTGCTGCTGATCTGCATGCTGGCCTGTTGGAGTCCGGCAGTCAACGGGTTGTTTGAGTGGCTGAAAGGAATGGAGGCGCCTCGACCAGCACTACAAGAAGCAGCAGCAGCAGCAGCAGCAGCAGCAGCAGCAGCAGCACCACCTCCTCCATCTGCAGAAGTCCCAGCACTTCCTGAAAAGGATGCCCGGTTTGAGATGACGACTGCAGATGAGAGGTTTTTGGCTGAGTCAAAGCTGATGGAGCTCAGCCCATTAGA
The DNA here is from genome assembly GCA_036178185.1 of Liparis tanakae. Lineage (NCBI taxonomy): Eukaryota > Metazoa > Chordata > Actinopteri > Perciformes > Liparidae > Liparis > Liparis tanakae. The sequence goes on along the minus strand of CM070102.1, from coordinate 10,278,843 downwards.
CAGCTGTCATTACAGGGTAAACTAGACAGTCAGGGTTCTCAGTATTTGGATGAGAAACTACTTGGTCTCATATGCAACCTGTTTTTTATTCATCTATCAATGAAATACTTTATTAAAAAAAGAATGTGTCTAAAAATAGTGGAAAAGCATCAAATTGCTAGTTTGGACTAACAAACGCATGTATACAATTTGCAATGTTTGCTTTTTGTAAATGTAAAACAACATTTCCATTTTAAAGCTGCTGCAACCTGTTATTGTTTAGGTTTTTTTTTTTTTTTTTTTTTTTTTTTTTTGCAAAAATTTAAATAGAACTCTGAATGCTTTAATAATATCTTTTTGGGGGACTAGAAATTTAATTGTACCCCAGACAAGTTGGGGAAACTCTGACGTAAAGGGGTTTGGACATTTGTATCCAATGGCCAGCGTTCTCACGTTGGTACACAGTCACTGGTTTTTACCGTGACATTTCAATAAGGCGCTCTGCTCTGTTGCAGGTGGTTGCCCAGCTGAAGGCGAGCTGTGAACGCCTCCCGGAGGAGCAGCTCGCGAAGCTCGGAGTCGTACTGTTTAATTGCCAGGCGGAGACGGAAGGGCGCCGCACCTACCTGTGTACAGAGCAAATGGTAATATATATATCCATTTGTTTTGGATCTTTGTGGATCACTCTCATTTTGATGTTTCAGACTATTAAAGAGTGCACATCAGACATGGATTCAGACACGTGGAACGCCTACCACATCGTGAGCAACAGGGCGCGCTCGGTTTGTTACGCGACGCGCCAGCAGCTCTTCCGGCGCCGAGCGGAGCAAACTGTCAACGCTCTCATCTCCACGGCAACGAGCCAGCTTGATACAATGAAGGACCTGAAGGTAGAGTTCCAACTTTGTATAAAAATGTTTTGCCATGGCGTCTTTTATGTGCGTAGGATGCCATTTGATTGAGCTCTGATCGTAGTGTTTTCTACCAGGAGGGCCAGCTGGCGCTGAAGGAGCTGACCGCAGCCTCCTTGGACAAGCTGTTGGACGGTCACGGTGCTCTGCAGGCCCAGCAGGGGAAGCTGTACGAAGGCCAGGGCCAAATGGAGAGTTCAATGAGGGACAACCTGGAGCGTCTGGGCCAGGAGAAGGCCCTCATTGCCTCCGGACAGGAACTGGTAGCCCAGCTCATTCAGGGCATCACAAAGCGAATGGGTGAGGACGCGCACGTATTTCACACTGACAAATATTTAGCTTGTTTACTTTTGACAAGCACAGTGCTGCGTGTATGAAGGGTTGATGCACCAAGACGTGGGCCTGCTTTCGGGCTTTACATCTCTGTGGTTGTAATCTTAGTCTATGAAAGAACATACAGGCCACACAACTTGTTCATAAATGTGACAAAGTGGTGGATGAAACGATAAGAATGGCTGTAGTATTACATTATATGTATTCCCTTCGGCCGGCCTTCCTGTCTCCTTTTAGAGAATGTGAGTGAACACCTGCAGGTCCAAGGCTCGGAGGTGCAGGACAGCCACAAGGCAATTGTTAGAGACCTCGCAGATGTCAGCCACCAAGCTCAGGACATCCACCAAAAAATTGGTAATGGAATCTGAATTCTTCACAAATGTTTTATTCCAACGCGCTTTTTAAAATCAGTGTTTTCTTTTTTTAATTCATTTATTTCCCCTGCACCTGATCAGATCACAGTATGTCAGAGTTTCTGCGGTACCAGGACCAGACCTCTCGGTACTACACTGACCTGATGAACCAACTGGAGCGCATGAACGGCACCCTGGGAGCCACGCTGCACTTCCTGGACGACATGCAGAGCCGGATTGAGGAGAGGCTTCACATGATCCAGGGCTACCTCGGCTGGGCAGGTGAGCCCTCGCACCCAGTGCAGTGACCGGTTGTCATCGTTTCTGCTATACATTAATTGTAATTAAATTTGTATTAAATACTTTTGGTCTGACTCCCTTTAATAAACAATGATTTTAAATGCACATTGAGCTGAACTGATTTAATTGAAGATATAGAAAAGGATTCGGCAACTTTCTTTTTAATCATTAATCCACTCATTTTAACATCTCAATGAGGGGATCTGATGATTTGTTGTTAAACTGAATTGGATGTTAAGTCTCTTCTACTCCAAATGTTGCCAAATAACTAACTTTCATTAAAACATGTTTGTTTGGTTAGTCGGTAACAAATCGGCTAAATGTTGTCATCCTCCATAGTACGAGTATTAAGATTGTATTTCTTATTTAATTTACTTGCCATTTCAGGTTTGAGCCTGACCGCCATGTGGACATGTATCGCACACACGGGCTACTTTGTCCTGTGCGCTGTCCTGCTGACGTTCCTGCGTTGTCCCGGGTTCTCTCGAGCCGTGCTGCTGCTCACCGTGTCTCTCAACGCGGTGGCCGAGGTCAACCAGCAGCCGGCGCTGGACCTCGCCGGCCTCAGCCTGCTGCTGCTCATCCTCGCTCTGGGTACAGACTCGAAGATGCTTTCCGGGGAAATACAGTGGCATCAATTTTCTCATGGGTTTCTCACAATGTATACAATAATAAATGTTTATCCATATCGGCAGGTCACTGGTTTGTGAGTCAGTTGTGGGCGTGCCTCCAGATCAGAGTAAAGCCGGCCTCCCGGCTGCCCCCATGTGACATTGTGGAGCCACTGAAGCTGCCAGTCTCATCCTGCCACTCATATCCAACGTCCTCCACGCCGCAGAAGTGAGTCTACACAACTCGTTTCATTAATTTGTCAATTACATTTTTTTAAAGAAAAATGCTTTGAATGACTTTTCCAACACCTAAAGTAACTTTTCTTCACAATGTTGTCTTTGGTCAGACAAATAGTCCAAAAGATATTTAACTGACACTGATGTAAAGAGAAAAGCAGATTACTTGTTTCTATGGTATTTTTGCTTTAAACATTAATTGTCAAAGCAGTTGCAGATTAATTATGGTGCTTGATTAATCAAATAATTGTGTAACCATTTCAGCTGACACTGTCTTGATGATGCATGCTCTTCTATCCTTTACTTTGTTTTATTTGTACTCTTATTCATTCTTTCATCAGAAATGAAAAACATTGCTTTCTGGAGCAAGATGACCTGTTGAATCAACACAGCTTCATATCAGGTTTGACATGTACTGCTCCGACTAGGAAAACTATTTACTAATATGCAACATGGACACAATTTGTGAATGGGCGTAAAGTATTCTGCGACGCACCATTTGATTCAGTCCTCATAATTGCGTTAACTGATGTTTTTGTGTCCAGGTAACTTTGGCATATCTGCAGTGTCGCCTCCTCAAAGGAAGCCGATCGCAGAGGCCCGGTTGATGCCGATTGTTGGCACACGCAATCACTCCAGTCCCCGGCTGCCACCACAACCAGTTATTTCAGCGGTGAGCAAATGGGGACGTCCCACGAGAGGTGGCTGAATGCTGTTCATTTACAGAACGGCCCTGAATTATTCAAATCATGTCATCACAGTTATACTTTTTTTTTTTTTTTTTATAGGCTGTGGTTGCTGACGTCACCCCAAGAAACCTTGGAGGTGTTTTTGATGCAGTGAGCGGCTCGAATGATTTCGAAAACAACTCGCGGAGTGCGAGTCCAACGCCGTCGCACGTCAGCAACAGGTCAGGATTTTTAGACTCTGTTCACACCGAAGCCGTAATTATAAAGACTTTAAGCATGTTATAGAGAGATGCTTTGATTAGGCCTTTTGACTTCCCTTTCTCCCGTGGCAGCTCTCTATCAGGGCGTCAGCTGTGCAATGGGGTCACAAAGACTGGGAAGGCCTGTAAGAAGAGAGCCGCGCTAGGACAGGAGTACTGCAGATTCCACGAAGGAGGGTATACCTCGTATGTTAAATGAGCACTTCACTCTAAAGACTACAGATGTTTTTATATCTTTTATTGCCTTGTTTTTAAAGCTTTCTATGTACATGTACGTTGCTAGAGGGCCTGCTCTGCAAAATATTCTAATAAACTTATTGTGACGTCACTGTAAATGTTTCTCTGCTGTTAAGTAAATAAATTATTTCTTGGCCAAATGAATCTGAATTAAATTACTGTTTTACATTTGATCTTACTGGAAGTTATGGAAACTACAAATGATCTGATATCTCGGCATGTGGCATATCCTTCAAAGATTCAGGCAATACACTTTAGACATACTGGAATAAAATGTTTATTTTCCTTAGTGCCAATATACACAAGAGTAAAAATAACCCAAACTGTGGTACATTAAATACAGCGACTCAAAGCTAGATCACCTAAAGTTCAAAGAATTAAGGAATTTCAGCGATTAAATGCTGATAATGAACAATTAATATAAATATTAAATTGTGCTAGCACCTGGATTTCAATAACGAAAGCCATTTAACAACGGAAATAATAAAGGACACTAGTGAAAAAGATATACTGGTGGACTTTCTTCTTCTACCTGGAGAGACATGAGCCTCGATGGTGTTGCAGAGATCCTCAGTCCAAATCATTGAGTGACTAACTGGTGAGATCTCCATTAAGTAACATCCATCTACCTCTTCAGACCCCCCCCCCCCTCTTTGTACCAACTTGGTTGCGATAGTTTTCACTTCCGGGCGGATTCGTAGTTGGTAACAAACCAATCACAGGTTTCCTTTAAAGCTGTAAGATAGTCGGGGAAAAAATAAGTGAAGACGGGCAGCAGATGTAATCAAAACCATACTTTTCAGTGCAGTATTTCTACACTAAAGGTGTATACATATATATATATATATATATATATATATATATATATATATATATATATATATATATATATACACACACACCTCGGTCCCACCTTGTTTGAAGGGTGTGAAGGTTAAGTCTGGCTTGTAGCGGCGCAACTTCGCATTGCTGGCTGTCTTTTTGAACTGGCCATCTGCTTTACTGCTATCAAACTAAAAGGTCAGGGTAAGGACATGGAACTGTTGATATTGAACATATTTTAAATAGCTGATTTGATTATAAAGACTCTATATAGGATGACGGTAACAATTATACACGTCTGTTAATACAAAATGCATGATTTTAACAATGTCGCTCAATGTGCAACACTCACCAGCACATTATTTTATACTGGGGATCACACCAAAAACATGGAACCTAATTTGATTGCCAGGAGTCTGATCCAAGAGGATGTTTACGGAGTTATCCGAATAACCCTGCTGAATATAATTTGAAGTCGCCCTAAAGTCTTTAATGGACTTCCAAGTTATACGTCTCTAAAAAGTTGCCTTGACGCCAATTAACTTAGCACGATCCAAAGGATACCACCACTTCTCCTTTGAAGTCCAGTGCTTGCACAACTGCTTCTGCTGCTTCTTTTATGGACACTTCTTCCTCCTCTCCAACTGGAACCAGTGGACACAGACATTCATAACTATGAGGTCAATTTGGCTTTCACGATCAATATGCTGTGTATGAAGACTCACCGGAGAGAATGATTGGATCTACCTCTGGATACTCTCTCATGACCCACAGGAAGAGACGAGCCAGGTCCAAAGAGTAGACAAACTGTCTTCTGGGAGTGCCAGAGCCCCAGACCACGAGGGGCTTCCCCTCTTCTGATCATGCAAAGAATTGAGTACACGATTTATGTGGATCCCCATTAAACGCTGCTGCTTTCCCACTCCGTTATCAAATACATGGTTCCAACACAACTCAAGCTTTATAAAACTTAACATTTAAGGTATAAGAAAATATCCACTTAGACATGTAATGTATTTAATGACATTTGTTATTTTTACATTGAGACAGCAATCAATACATAACACGTTTTTAAAAATCTAACTTTTGGGTGGAAAAGCAAAACTGGACTGGGTCTTTTAGTTGGATATCTTGTTAAATCTAGTTTTTTAAACGTTACCGACCCCAGTTATAAGAAGTGATGTATGGCTTAGTTTCCAATACAAAGTGAGCTAGATATATATTATATTGAAAAATAAAATAAAATGAGTGCTGAAAGATTTTGGTCATGATAAAAATAAAAAAATTCAGGTGTTTAATCAAAATGGGAATTTTAGATTATATAAAAGAGAACGTGACTTACTTTGAGCAATGTATGCTTTGTGTATGAGGCCTGGCAGCACATGACCGTCCTCAATGCTGAAGTTGTCGTGAGGACCAAACACATTAGTGGGAATAACAGCCGTATGGCAACGACCATGCTGCTCGAAATATGCCCTGTGAAACACAGATTTGTTTTTGTTTTTACAGACAATGCTTTATATATATTGGGAATATACTAAATAAGTTTACAGCACAAAGCCATCAGTACCCACCTGTTATGAACATCAATCATTCTCTTTGCATAAGCATAGCCAAAGTTCGACTCATGAGGTGGACCGTTGTGGATCTTGTGCAAAGGAAGTAAAGTAGAGATAGTTGTCATTTACAAATGTCCTGATGAACACACACATGTAGCATGAACACGGGTCTCTTACCATGGTCTCATCGATGGGGTAGGTGGTCTTATCAGGAAAGATGCAGGTGGACAGGCAGGAAACAACTTTGACCACGCCAACTTCATGTGCGGCCTGCAGCACGTTATCATTGATGTAGACGTTGTTTCTCTGGAGGGGACAGACATCTATTTTTAATTAAAAAAATGTTGATCCAAAATAAAGTACATACAAAAAAAAAAAACACAACAAATTGCACTCGCAACACACGTCGAACAAGCTTTCCAAACACCTGGCTATCTTATCAGCAGTGATGGCAAAAGAGGGGCTCTCCTCATACCCAAAAGTCCAGGTTGTATTTCATGTTCTTGAAAAGACCCCCAACCATAGCAGCCAGGTGAATGACGTGGGTTGGCCGATGTTTCTCAAACACAGCCCTCGTCTCCTCCATGTTCCTGAATAGAGGACACAATAACACAGAATGAGGAAAAGTGCAGCGAGGCAGTCTCCACATTGTGTGGGCATTTGCATAATGGAAGTAGTGAGAGGAAATATTCTCTCACATTAGGTTGGCGTCTTTGGAGGAGAGGAATATCCATTCCTCCCCTTCCTTGGCTCCTCCCTCCGCTTTGACCACATGCTGTATGGCCTTCCCCACCAAGCCGGAGCCGCCTGTTACCAACACCCTCAGTGGAGCGGCATCCCCCACACAGCTCATCTAGAAAAAGTAAATGCAAGCGTCATATAAAAACAATGTGATCGATAGTCCGGTTGTACTTAATGACACAAATTCTTAGTTACTATTTACCTACTGATAAATTAATCAGAAGAAAAGTTAATGTTAATACTTGAATTTGTGCATGAAAGCACTGTTGACTTTTAAAAAAATCTGAAGTTACTGAATAGTTATATTTGTTGTAGTACGTTGTGTCCTTAAGATGCACTTTTTGGTTTATAATTGACTGTAAAACGAAACTAATTATGTTCTGCATATTCTTGATATTATTTACTATCTCAGGTTCAAACTGCACCATCTTTTCATTCAAAAGATCTTTTAATTTAAAAGATATTAAATCAATTTAAGAAGTTGCAGCCAGACCAGTGGAGAACCATCGCCCCAGACCACATGTTCTTAGCAGCTCACTATTTGTTGGACCAAATCAAAAAAGCTTTGAACAAAGTTAATGTAATAACATGTAATTGATCTTTGATAAGAGTAATGTGGGTTATAAGAAATATAATTCAATTAAATAGATGTATATTATAATATTAAGAGACATTTGTTTATATACGTGTATATAAAAGCACTACAATAGTTTTACACTTAAATAAACAATTATAAAATGCAACGAAAGTTATTCAACAACAAGCTCAAGAGTAGTTACATGTATAGAGATGTACAGTTACAGCCGGCCCTTTGAGTGAAGCCGCGGTGCTGATGAGCGAAGAGGAGTTGCCCTATTGTTTAATTATTCAATGCAATGTCCGACCGACTGGTCCAAACATACCGGACTAGACGTGATAGAGTATATTGAGAGAAAGAGTCCACTCGAGTTGAGACGTCGCGTGCTGTTTATGTGTTGAAACAGGAAGGTAGCAAAGTGCCCTTCCTTTGAAATAAAGTTGGTCAAATAAAAAAATCGACAAAATAGACTCTCGCGCCTGTTTGGAACAAACATGTGTCACGCAGAATAACTCTATTGTATGGTGAAAGAAAAAGAGAAATATATATATATATATATATATATATATATATATATATATATATATATATATATATATATATATATATATACACACACACACGTTCAATTTGTGGGATTCAAACTCATGCCATTGGGTGGAAAAACAGTAGAAAGTTGGAGACCTTACTCCACTATATCGAGATCGGCTCAGTGTACGCTGTAATGGAATGACGTAACGTTACAACAGTCAGCAGAAAGGCGACCAGATCAATGTGGGACCACAATGCCGACCCCCACGGAGCATGCTGACGTGCACTACGGAGCACTTTACAATATGGTGTGCAAACATATGTCGCATCACGCATACTATAGCTAACTTATAGTTATGTATCTTACCTCGCTAGTCGGGTATCCAGAAGGCGGACGTGTGTGTCGCTCCCCTTCTTATAGAGCGCTGGTTAGGTTGCAGCCTGTGGGTTTTACCTGCTTCTCGTTTTAGAAAGACACCTGAACTGAGATGAACCGTATGGTTGAAGCCAGACAGCGAAGCTAACGTCACCAAAGTAACTGTTAGATGTCAGCTCATGCTAGCGGGTAACCGTTGCACGCGCTCCTTTCAGCGGGCGTGAAACTTAAGGTGGTTCAACTTAAACCCGAAGTGACAGCTGAACGCTGTATCTCAAGTAACGCTTAGTGTTTTACTTTTATTCCGCCCAGTGCAGTAAAATGACGTTAATTCGGAGCAGAACCAAATGTATAAAGTTATTTTTCACCCGTCAAGAAAGAGAGAATGTGGAACTCCTGCTTCCGGTCATAACCTTCAAAATAAGAGTTATTGACGCCTTGAATTGTTCCAATTATCCTCAAACCGGAAATAATTGCTTCAAGTATAAAGTTGAACTGATACATTTCAAACGTCACGGTGACCCCCACGGACTCTAACATCACAAACAGAGTATTTAACTTTGTATTTTATTTATTTCATAAAGCTCACTAGAACTCTTTTGGAAATATATGCTAGTGTGCAGGCACGTGCACAGATAGAGCTCTAGTGGTGCTCAAGCACCTGCCCTTTTGCCCTGAATGATAAAAGTGCCCTTTCTGTATTCATGTCAAATACACAATATTGTGGTCGTCATGCTCCGGTTTATTTTTTCTGTTTTATAGATGTGAGACGGGAGTTGTTCTTCCAGAAAGCCGGTCGGCCCAAAGATGAACGGGACGATGGAAGTCTCCGTTTGATCCGCTCTACAGGTTGGAACCGACCTGCCACGCTCAGCGAGTCCAGAGGGCCGAGGCCTGTTTCCGGCTGCTTTCAATGTTCTCCATCCAGTTAGGAGGTTGCGATAAAAGCATCGTTTCATATACTGCCAGGGGCTGTTACTTATTTTCCTATGTTCTATTTTTGTCAATGACAATCTTGTAAATATAAATGATGCATTGCTTTAGTTGGATTATTTAGAGTGAAGATATATGTTGGTATTTGTTACTGATTGTTGCCAACTGACGTGACGCATGTTAACGTTTTGCCATTTAGGATGTATTGTACGATAAAATATATTTGTGGTCATTTAAGCTATGTTTGGCAAAACACAAAAACAAAAATATAATTTTTAGTTTAATCGTTTACCCGTTATGAAGATGACAAATGAGCACTGGTGTATACTAACAATATATTACTGACATTAATTATTAAGAATCAACACAATAAGTAAATATAAAAACTATAACATTGTAGTGCAGAAGTCTCAATTATTAAAGTTGATGTATAACCCAATATGAACTTCATAACAATGTTTGCTGACCCAGTAGTTTTTAATAAAAAGACATATTTAGATTTTGTTGTTCATTTATTCATTAAAATTAGGAGATAACAATGTAAATACTGTACACAGTTTATATGCACATACAGTATACTAAGTGACAAATGAAATACTTTTAGAATTATTATGTATTGTTGTTCAGGCTGAGGCGTCCGTCTCCTTCTTCCTGTGTGGGCGGGGCGGGTGGTGTCGGGGGTCTGGGGGGGGGTGTTCCTGATTGTACTTGTTCAGTGGTCTGATGAGGGTGACGGGTTGGTTGACGTCCTCCCTCAGCTGGGAGTGAGACAGAGGAGTCCTGCCCTGTGACACACAAACACCAGAGATGAATACGTTTGAACTGAACCACACATCACAACCTTAACATTGTTGTGTTGGATCTGGCCTCCGATGATGTATTACTGATACTTCTGTAGTCTGAGTGAGGGATTACTTACTCTGGCCACTAAAGGAAAGGCTACCGGCCTGCCGCTCTTCATCTGTTCCTGTAGTCCTTCATCCTTCTCATGTGGTCCTCCCTCGTCATCTTCTTCGACGGCAATCGATACCTAAATAAAAAACTTTAAGACTTTTCTTAATGTTAGTAAGTATAACCACGGGCAGTTTATCAGTCGGGCTCCTCCTCTTCCCTGCTCCTCCTGATAGACTCTTGTGGTTCCTGGGGGGCTGGGGCCGGAGCTTCACGTTCCACAGCTAAAGAGAGGGTGAGAGAACATGAAGAACCAAGGACAGATACGGGAGAACATTCCTGCCAACTGCTACAAGACTTTATAATAAATCACCTCTATCTATCTATCTATCTATCTATCTATCTATCTATCTATCTATCTATCTATCTATCTATCTATCCATCTATCTATTGAAAAGTATGTTTTCACATACAAAGAATGTGTGGTGGTGCAACATTTGACAATAACATTCAACAATCAACAATCAACAAAGTGCAACAATTCTAGCATATTACATTAACAGTAGAATATAAAATAAAATGCACATACAAACCAATAATAGTACTTTAAACAATGTAGTGTAAGTTTAAAGGACAAGTGTATTACTTACCTGATAACTTACCTGATAACTTACGTGCGGCGATCTCCTCGGGGTTGGACGCTGGCCATGCGTCGGGCGAATCGGAGTCGGATGAGTCAGAGTCGAGCCTCGTCTGGGGGGGGGAAACGCTCCAAGACAAGCAATAAACCCGCATACGCCATGTTAAACTCAATTTGCCCAACGTTACCTTCCTGGACTAACCTGACGGCCATAGGGAGGCCGGGAGCTCCAACGTAGTCTCCACCAGCTGCAGGGAAACATTTAAGGATTTGTCACGCCATGAAATATTTCTGGATTACATCGAGCAATAATAGTTTCAGATTCCAGCTGCTAATCAATCAGTTAGCAGGTCAATGTACAACTGTTTAGACTCGTGAGCCACGCCTTCCAGACCAAACAATGTTTCACATCTTCTCACTTTCCCCTTTCTAAGCCTTTAATTGTGCGACAGGAGGGTTGATTGTTAAAGAAATAGTTTATGGGATAGTATTAAGTAAAAGGAGTAGATGTTTGTTGAATAAGTGAAGTTTCAGTCAAACAGTCAAAACAAACCAACTCATTCTCGCAATGAGATGCGTCTCCAACACACCTGGTGTGATGACGTCACACTGACGTATTATTCTATTTCAGAATCAAGGTAAAAACTGTCATATTTGATATTCCGGTCCTCAAATAATCATTTTACAACAGAAACCTCCACCAAATATGTATGTTTCAAACAGGCCCCTTGATATTGTGAACTGATCAACTATAAACTCAAAAGGTTTCACTGATTTCACAACTGAGAACGTTTTAAATGGTTTTAAGGTAAGAAAAAATAACAAAAATGCTAAATATAAAACGTACCTTCGGGGAAGAAGGGCGCCCAGTGGTCCATCCTCCGGCTTCTCGTCGGTCCAAGGAAGAGGAAGTCAGGGGCTAGAACGAGATTCAAGGATAACTTTCAGATAGCGGTCAACAGCTCAAGGAGTGATACTCACAGCTCAACAAGAAGGTTCAAGCTCGGGTTGAGGTCAAAGGGCAAAGGGGCGAGGCTTCAAAAGGTTGACCTGAAGAAAGACAGTAAAGGAGCGTCACCAGCAGTAAGTCTTCACGCCAATTACTCTACAGGTGTCCGTTACAGCGCCTATTGCGGTCATAGCCCGCAGCGAAACAACGTATAACATCATAATAAATAAGACTAGAGGACGCAGTGAAACATGGCGATGTTAACCCAGCATGACCACTGTGACCTCTTCCGTTCATAACTCATTATTCTCCACTTCACGAGATGCATCTCTGAGCGCGTGGAGGAGACGCTGGAGGCAGCGCGCGCTTGTGCACTCCCATTAGTAAACAAAGCACCGCGACAACGAGCACAGTGCATTTTAATATTAAATGAATCCCTTTAATATGATAAAGTAACAGGAGCAGATGTGTGTACAACAAGGCCCGTTTCAACGGTGACAACAGAGCAGCTTTACACTAACTGGGAACACATTCCGCACATTTTCAAGACATTCTGCATTAAAATACTAATTTTACACGACGAATCATCGACTAAGTGTCACTTTTCACAAAATATGTTTTCCCCAAAATTGTATGTCAACATTCTAAACCTTAAAACTAAAAAAAAATCACTGATTTCGAAACTGAGAACACTTTTATTGATTTAAGGGGATACATTCATAACAAAAATGCTAAATTAAATGAATAAATGTCTTACCTTAAGGTCTAAATCACAGTCCGGTCCGTTCAGCAGGGGCTCGTCGTCGGGTCTCCTCGGGGTCTCGGGTCTCTCTAGTCCGGATCTCGTGTCGTTCTGGTCGCCAACAAGTTTAGTTTACAACAAAGAGTCTCAAGCAGGGCAAAAGTCTCAGAGTTTCCTTCGCAGGTTTGGGTTCACAGGAGGGTTCACAGGTGAGGTCCGCTCGTGTCAAAGTCCAAGGTGCAAAGGGAAGAATCAGAACGTCCGCGGCCTTAAATACCCTCGATCCGGTTTCTATGGCACTGACGTGCTTGCGTGCGTGCGTGCGTGCGTGCTTGCGATTGAACAATACAGAGAGACATATTAATGATTTCCCCCATGTTTTTTAAATATACATTTGATTCATACGAGTTAATATCATTATCATTATTATTATTATTATTATTATTATTATTATTATTATATTATTACATTACATTACATTACATTTAGCAGACGCTTTTATCCAAAGCGATTATATTATATTACATTATTATTATTTCTCAGTGATCTGTTGCTATTCAGTATAGCTGTATGAGCTGTAAAGCCTAAATGGATACTAAATGATATGTATACACCTAGAGTACAGGATATTAAATACATAAACAATACATACAAAGAGGTTGTCTCATTTCGCTGAGCCAGACGTACACACGCACGCACACACACACACACACGCACACACACACACACACACACACACGCACATCTAGAACATATTTATGTAGATACACCTGCACAGAGTCAATACCCAGTATCACACAAGTACAATATATCCAGAAATGAAACGACAATATGAGTTGTTCTTCTTCTTTGAGTACGGCCAACCTATTCTACCACATGACTTTGGGGAAAAGACACAACTGAACATCAGAAATAGGATATTGTAATTCTACAACTGGCACATCTAACGGCTCAAGATTTATTTCCCAGGGACGTAGACACATTACTTCTTCGTTATTCAGTATTTAAGGATAAAACTTACTCTCTGTCATCAATTCCCCCCAAATGTGTTTGGATATCTGTCAGCGCATTTATTTAAGTTCTTGTGAGAATTTCGCCTCGACCTGCTCCGCGGCGCTCACAAGCCTCCGCTACAAAGATTGTATGAGTAATTGCAGCGGCTGAAAAGAGTAAACGCAAGAAAAAAAACTACTTACTAACCCAGAGGGAAGTCATGCCGGGAAATATCAGACTTCTGTAAAAACGTTATAAAGCCTCAGTCTGATATTTCCTGGCATGACCTCACTCTGGGTTAGTAAGTAATTATTACAAGTGTTGATTTTTCTTGCGTTTACTCTTTTAAGCCGAGCGGTGAAGGTCAGTAAGTTGTTTATTATATGGCATTTTTTTTGCTCCTATTGTTTTGTAAATAAAAACAAATTGTAATATGTCATTTTGTTCAGCTCTCATGTCTTCTCACAATACAATGTGTTTCAGGTGTTTCGTAAAACAACCAATTACTTGCTCACTTCAAGTTACAGTGAACAATATAAAAATAATTTTGCCGACTGGTGCTTTTTTTTGGTTTGAGCACCTGCCCCCCAACATGTCTGTGCATGTGCCTGAGTGAGCCTGAAGAATGCATGCATCTTGTTTTTAATTTAGTCAGGGGTCGCCTTGTATATACCGTTTGATAGCTTCCGATCAAGATGTTGGAGACATTTCTGTATTAAAGCTGTAGGTCCTGCATAATTTGTGCCGCAGCATTTCTCAGAAACACATTATTGATATCACTGCCTCTTAGTGAATAGAGGAAGGCCGGGGCACAGCCACACAGGGGTCGAGTTAAGCCAGTAGGCCCCTACCATGTGATTTTAATCTGAAATAACCGTGTGGACTTCTCATTTTGTATGCCGATAATTTTGCTGTCACCATGTGTGAACCCATTTCATTAGAACTACTGTCAAAATGTCACTCCTTTTAACAATGTTGTTACTTTACAACCCCAAAGTCTATTGTTTTATTTCACTTAAGTTCATTCCAGTTTTATAACCCATTGATTAACCCCCCAAAAAATTAAACTCATATAGCTATATGACATGTATGATTTCAGTGCAAAGGCCGAGAACAGAAAGAAATCGGTTAAATTCAATGAAATATCCCAGAAAATAAAGCCTTCATTTCAAAGATTGTGCTAGTATTTAAAATATTTTTTATTTATTTCAATTGGCACAATATCTTCATCTGATGGTTCTGTCTACCGAGGAGACGAGAACCTGCCGAGGAAGAGGATGGACTTGGTCTTATTGTGCCTGATGAAGAAGAGGAAGGGGTGGTCCGCTGTGAAGTGCTCCTCCCTCACCATACAGAATGCCACCATGCCCGCTGTGGCTGCAGCCGCCTCCGTCCCCTCCTCGTTGACCTCCAGAAAGGCCTTGTGGGCCACTGTGGACAGAAAGAGCCCTCCTTCCCCGTTCATGCCGGACAAATCGGCCTTCGCCCCACAGAACACGTCCGTCATGCCGAGTTTGGCCAGAGGCTCGTTCAGCTCGTAGTCTTCCTCCAGCTTGAACTTGGGAAGGTGAACGATGACTTCTGAATGAACGTCCATGTTTTCCCTGTTGGTCCATTCATCCAGATTCTCCCGCGTTAGATCGTTCTCCAGCTGGAACAAAACAAACACACTATAATTAATCTCCAGCTCATATTTTTTATTCAGAAGTTTTAAATATTTAGCTGAACTAATCCTCTTTTATGTATGTATTTTTAATCAGGCGGTCTCATTGAGATCAAAATATTTTATGCAAGATGCAAAGTAATTATTATTCTGATATATTATCAGTTATATTAATTCTATACTTTTCCAAGAGTGCAAATGGTTCATAATGTATGCATTACAGCTTATATGACATCCCTTGACACCCTGGTTAACAATGGTAATTGCTTCAAGGTTGCGAACCTTCAGCAGAGGGTCAGAGCCGTCTGTGGTCTCGTCGGGCAGCAGGATGAGCATGCTGAGCTCATCACCCACGTACGGCAGCTCCAGGATCTGCAGGCCGAAGTCAGGAATGTAGTTGTAAGGCAGCTTCTTCATCTGGTACATCATCTGGACCTGCTTGGCCTCATTCTGACGCACAGGGAACACAGCACATCGAGGGGATCAGTTGAGTGAAACGGTTTCATGTATTCAAACTTCACACGTCTACATCTGCAAACTTCACCTGGTTGACCTTAAAGGACATCTCTTTGGTATCAGCCTGATCAAAACGGTTCATCCAGTTTCCCTTGAAGTAGATGGCATTAACCAGAGCCAACTGTGTCATAGCAGAGACTGTTCCAGGTTTCAGGAGATCTTTAATCTTATCTGAAAGGACATACAGAGACAAAGCACGCATTAAACCCAGGTTCACAGAGGACACTCGGGGTGAATTTATGAAAGGACGCTCATCAGAAGGGCTGTTTGCTGCTTCTCTCTCTCTCAATCTTTTCACCTCCCTGTCCTTTCCCTTCTGTCTGTGGTAAATACAACAGGTCGAATAGAACTGTGATCCAGAAAAAGATTTCCAAGCACGAAAACCAACAGGCTAAGGAGCTGTGTTTTTCTGTCTGTCTGTCTGCTGATCTGTATCGTATTAATTAGTCCAATTAAGAAGAATAACTCACTCTCTGTCTGCTGCTCTACCCAGCTGTTGATCTCTTGCCTGCAGGCCTCTGGAGCCCCCATAAAATCCACAGACTTCAGGTCTGCCTGGTAGTGCTTCTGTGTGGCTTCGATGAATTGCTGCAGTGTGGAGAAAGCATCTCATGAATTCAGTCATGCAAAGTTGTATATCTAATACAAATACCTGAGTCATACATGATTGAACTGTAAACTCCAAACTCACCGGGAGGAAGTTGGAAGTGTTTTCTCCGTAAAGACGGTTGGCTAGTTTCAGGATGTATGACGCAGATGGTGAGTTGATTTCAGCGTTCAGTGTCTGGAATTCTGCGTGGACGCCTTCCCCAGAGCTGAATGAGAGGGCCTGTGTGAAAGTTGGGAATAAAAGACTTTAATCTGGGATGAACAAAAGGACATATCAACGGAAAGATCCTTCTTGGCGCTAAGGATCCGTTGGAATTACGTCAATGGCGCCAAAGGTGGAGGAGTTACGGTCATGTGAAACATGCACGTCACTTTCTGTTGCCGGCGCCAGTCTCCATAAGAAAAGAGCTTCATTCTTCAGCTGAATAAGTCCCTGTGTTTGAATACTGTGTCACAACAATCACACCTAGATATACTACTCATGTACTCCTGATCACATAGTGTATTTCTTTATTTCTGTAAGCTGTTGTGTTTCGTGTCTTCATGAAGTCAAGCCTTCATCTTCAACCTGTAACCACTGAGGACAAACATTTTCCTTTTGGCTCAATCTGACCGTTTGAACCCAGAGGTCATTAATCTAAATAAGGCAAAGAAGAGCAACGCTCAGAGGATTAACTGTACTTCCCAAAGCAAACCGGTTTCATGAACTGAAACCTGATTGTAAACTTCCACTTTTTACAACCACCGGCCTTTAACCCTGTGGGGTCTGGGGTCATTTTCTCGAGTTTACACTATTTCTTGAATGTATCTTTTAAAGGCACTTGCATGATACACATACCCATGTGTTTTACATCAACAATTGCAAAGTAATCTCAGCTCTCTATATAATGAGGCATAAGTGTCCTATGGCACAAGTGTAAGGAGATAATATGGCCCTAAAGCTGAACATTGAAGTTTGATTTTAAAATAACAACTCCATATCTCTTGTGAAAACATACCTTTACTCATTTGGACAAACATTTTTGGTGTGTAAAATTAGTTTATCAAAGGTTCACAAAAGAAGTAACATGTATTAATAAAATGCTACATACATGTAAATAAATGTCTAAAACCAAACATTTTGTTATCGTTTAATGTGGTTTGCCTCACCATTCACTAAAATGATAAAAATGGTAGTGAGAAATGACTTCATCCTGCAGATAAAGCTTCATGGGGTATGTGAAACACTATGTTACTTGTTTCAAAGGAGCTCTTTATGGTCAAAGCTCAGGTCTCATTAGACTTTGGCTGTCTGAAAACACACCCATGCTGCGCCTATACATGCATACACCTGTTTAACGTCTGTTTAAACAGCCCGGACTTCAGCATTCACACCCTGGTTAATGAAAACAGGCCAAGGTGAATGCAGTTCACAAGGTTCACAACATTTTAATAAACATGTAATAGAGAGACAGTGTGCTGACCTTCGCCATCTGAGCAGCAGTGTCTCCCACAGCCCCCAGGTAAACCATAGCCAGGGCCGAGCTGATGCTCAGCGGGGAGACAAAGATGTTCCCGGCGGGGTTTGCTTGGCTCAGAGTGCGGAGCAGCTCTAAGGCAAACGTTGTGTTTGAGTTGCTGATGTCCATGACTGATGTTGTCAGCTTTTCCTGTAATGAGCACATTTATTATTACATTTTGTCAAACACATTTCCCCCTTTTTATTTATTGTCGACCATTAAAAAAGGCCCAATGCCAACAATGAATCTGCCATGTTTTGTACAGTGTGGTAATGTGGTCAACTGGATCCTCATCCAAGGCTTTGTAACGTTACATCCGCCACAGGGTTAATACTCTGTGGTTTCTGCATATAATAGTATGGTAATTCACTTTTTTATATTTTGTTGCCAATTAAAAACTCTTTGTAAATACACACACACTTTGTATCAAATGTTGTATTTTCTCACGTGTCATTTTTACGAGTAGGATATGACAGATTTGCCCGGAGCAAGTGAAGGTGCGTTCAAGTACCCGGAAATAAACCCGCTCTCACAACTTGCCCTTTTTTAATACCTGAAGTAAATAAATACATAACGCAGAATACACGCGGTGTAGCCAAACGACACGATGCGCGTGCGTGTGTACGTGTGTTTCTGCCTGCAGTATAGCCAAACGACACGATGCGCGTGCGTGTGTACGTGTTTCTGCCCGCAGTATAGCCAAACGACTCGATGCGCATGCGTGTGTACGTGCGTTTCAGGCACAATAGCTCCATTGGTACATTACCTGATGGTCCTCTCGCAACGACGCGTTCAAGATGTGAGGATGTGAAAGCAAAACGCAGCACGCAATAGTCAGAGAGAAGGCCCTGGAAGCGCAGAGACCACACAGCGGGGGGCGGGTCCAGTGCGCCTCATTTATGGGACCACAAAAAGTGTCTGTCACCGCGGTCTGTGGGAGGGACGCGTGGCTGGGCGATAAGTCACGGACCGGTTACAAGTACATACCATTATAGGGAGGACGGGAGGGGGAAAGGCCATTATAGTGTCGTCAGAACAGTTGCACAAGCTTAACCAGGAGTAGAGAAAGATGACTAGTCCAATAGCGTCCTGTAGAACCACACCCATTATATATATATATATATATATATATATATATATATATATATATACTATTATATTCCTGTAAATATCCTTTCTTAAAAGTCTAAATCAAAGCCTTCTCTACAGTGCCTGGAAAGGCAAATAGCAGTCAATATTTTATTTTGATATCAGAATCTAAGATGTGTTCAATTCAACCTCACATCGGATCAGGAAAAACTCCCCAAATCCCCCCAGAAAAAAACTCTTTCACAGGACAAAGGGAAGAACCCATTGTGTAATCCATTGTGTAATCCAGCATTATACATGTTTCATCAATAAACTTTCATTACTAATTATTATTAGATTGTTCTTATTCAGATTATCACACCAAAATGCAATTGACCAATATATTCTGAAGCGTTATAAGAGATTAAGCTACTCTGCAGTATATAAAGCAGTTTGAAATGTGCCTCACCTTTAGCTGCAATGAAGCAGAGGTTGCTCTTTTGGAAAATCTTGTGTCAAAAGTTTCACTGCAGCCCACTGCTCATTATAAACATGGGTCAAATGCAGAGAATAATTTACCCACGGTGGGATCAATAAAGGATAGATTATTATTATTATTATAAAGATATCCATATGATTTCCTGTTTCAAGACTACCGTGACTCCACCCATCATAAAGGTCTAGTATAGCCTTGACAACCACGTAAACACGAAAAATATTCCTGCTTTATGACAACCTTTGGACTCCAGGAATCTCTGTTACGTAACCATGCGCCACCGTCTCCCCTTGCTTCCTGACACGTGAGTTTTTATTTATTAGAACTCATCATGCTGGACTAAATTACGTATTTTTCTCATTTTAGACAAGAAAATATGTTAGTCAACGAAGAAAGAGTTTAAACAAGCCAAAGGGCTCTGACAAGTTTTAACCAGCCCTGCCCTGCTGCACTGAGACAAGAGAGGCATTTACTTTAAGTGCATCTATGAGCCTAAGAATAATATATTTGTTCAGTATACATTTTTCCTCACAGAAAGTGGAAAACATTTTTAAAAAGTGCTTAATCACAAACAAATGAAAAGAGGAGGGAGAGCTGATTATAATTATGTCTAAATTGCTATATATATATATATATATATATATATATATATATATATATATATATATATATATATATATATATATATATATATATATATATATATATATATGTGTGTGTGTGTGTGTATGTGTGTGTTATTATGTATATGTATGTTTATGTTGCGTTTTTTTTGTACACAATTTGGAGGCTCTAGTCTAGTGCCTGCAAAGCCCAATAATTATAATGAAAAATGAACAAAAGCAATCAATGCGAACACAGACAGAGATTACTTAACATCTGTCTTCCACTAGAGGGAGCCAGAGTCACGTGTTATCCCGCAGATGAAATATGTAGAAGTGACAATCGGAGACAATCATATTGGTGGGACAATATACATAATCTACTCGTCCTATGATCTGATTTTGTTATTAAACAAGTTAAACATGTTTACACAGATTTGTGGGGCACCTTCACCACAATCCCTCACATCCTGTGTGCCATCCCCTAACTCGTTTCTGACTGTGGGTTGGGTGAGGGACTCAGATGAAAGAGGGCAGTCCCTCCCTCCAGGAGGTGTTCTGTTCCCGCAGTTGACGTTGGTATTTCCATTGTGTCCTGTCAACATGTGGTCAATCATCAGAAGGTCTCATGATGGACCATGTCCTCATCAGCCATGTCGTTCAGGAGGGGACACAGAACATGGAAAGAGGATTACAGGATGAGGATGTTAAGAGCAATGTCAGACCTCGTGGTGGGAAAGGACATGTGCAGCTCATGCAGCAATAGCAGAACATCTCCCACACTCTTTAAACTGTCCTTCTAATCGCGTGACAATGTTGTTTCAAGCTATATACTGCCCATGACGAGTGAATTGACTTTGGCATGTAGTGCAGTGGGTTGCTCCTTTAAATGGACAATCAGCCTTTCTTTTAATTAAATGCATCCAAAAACAACAACAGTAAAGATAAAAGGTCTCTGTGTGGCCGGGTTCTTCTTTCTGTATTAACAGTAGCAGGGTGATCATTTGTTCCAATGTTGTATTCTGCTTATTATGGACTGTGGACCTTCCATTGACCTATCATTCGATGGTAGCACACTTTTCTGTTCAATATGTTACACATGGCAGGAGACAGGGCAATGAGGGCATGTTGACAGAGAATATGACCTTTCATAAATCTCATCATTGTTATTCTGACTTATTTAGGAGTGAAAGATGCAGCAGGCGGGCGCTGAGGAATATGTGTGTGTGTGTGTGTGTGTGTGTGTGGTTTTGAATTACACATCGTTAAACTTACTTTACCTATGTCCTTTACCCGGGCCATGAAAGACACTCTAATGCCTCAGATCCAGAAAGCAGTTAACAGTTATTAAAGCCCCACCATGTAACTTTTCCACCTTAAAATAACAGCTTGAAAAAAATGCTGCCGCTACAATGACTTTTAATATGTTGATTTGCGCCTCTGCCATCGGGGGTCTGTGGCCAGAAAACTGCTGAATGTAAGATGTTGGGACCGGCCTGGTACTTCCGGTTGAGGAACAGGAAGTACTTAAACTTGCTTTCTGGCAGTGATTACCCAACGTCATATAGTGCCAGTCCACGCTCACAGGTATTTATTTGCTCCGCTACGCGACGCGTACAGACAGAGTGACATGCTGCTGTGGAGAACACCGGGCCGCGGCTGATCGAGGCTCGTTGCCGAGGCAGCGAGCCTCGATCAGCTGTGAGCTCACTAGCCGGAAGAGCCATATACTGTATGGCTCGAGAGCCAGAGGTTTTACGACACCTGATAAACGTTAAATACCTGAAGGGGGCGCTACAGGGGGAAAGTTACACAGTGTCGCTTTAAGTTGAAATGACCTTGGCTTAAATGGCACAAATGACAACACAGATAAAGGCCTGAATCCCCTAAAGCCCACCCGCTGACACAGGTGTCCGAAGCCGGAAAAAAACCCAAGTCTGTATCAGGTGATGAAAGAATAAACAGATGCGATGAGTTGTTTGTTACAGTGATGGATGTAGGTGTAAAGTCAAGGTCAAAGAGCTGACCTGTACTGAACATCAATTCATGGCACATCAAAAATAACCCGAAGTAATACTCGGTGGTCTGAGTCCCCGGACAAAGACAGAGGATGCAGAGCGTGTCTGGCCTTACTTTACCTTTTGTACTGTGGTTAAATATAATGAACTGTCATTTGCGGAAACGCTTATTTGCTTTTTTTTCAAAAGTAAAATGATTCGAGGGTTTCAGACTAATTTCTTAACTACCCAGAGAAGTATTGTTGACAAGTTCACCATCGACCACCAACTGAAGTCATGTTTCTGCTGCCGCAAGTGACCCAACAAATACATGATTGCAGCTTTAATCAGGAGCAAGAGTCAGGAAGGGTTTAACCACGCAATTCAGGATTATTCACACACTTGTGTTTTACCAATTAAACAAATAAGCTGCGTGTAAAGTAGTGAGGTTTATTGTTCTCCTTTGCACATGGTCGCCGACTCGCCGTATTCATCCGCATGTACATCCAGAACTCAAATCACAAATCAAAACTCACCTGTTCAGAACTTCTGCTTTTAATGTGTGACTGTGTGCTCTGTGTTCTAATTGTTTTTATGATCATTTTAGTTTTTGGATAGATTTTAGGATGTTTTAATCATGTAAAGTGTGTATTTGAGTATTTTGAAAAAACACTATATAAATTAAATGCATTATTATTATTATTATTATTTGTATTATTATTTCTCAAAAGAAACCAGTACGTGTTTTTTTCCAACTATTATCTACTACAAATTATTTTAGTTGTATCACAAACATATCATCACCATATAACGTTGGGTTGTGTCTATATGATGAAATATAGACTCTCCTCTTGTAGCCACTACCTCCATACAAAAGATGGATGTTCCACTAGTCTCTTCACTTTGTCTCATTGGGCAGTTGGTGCACAGTGGGCTTCATCAGAGCCTGTTTGCTCAAAACAACAACAACCTCCTGTCTGTACCTGCACGGACAAAATGTGTGCAGGTGTGTCTATATACTATATACTGAACACATGCTGAACACAAGTTGCCATAGTTCATGACATATCACCAGACACTATGGGCGCATGCTCACAATGCTGACGTCAGCTTAATGCTGACCTCCAGAGTTATGATCCCCTGAGATGCAATTAAATAAGGTGTCACGCACTTGATCCAGATTCTCGAGGGATTCAGCTGCTCGGTCTGATATTAGGCGAGGTGGAACACCGCGTACCAGCTCTTTCTGTGTTTGCTCAGATTTCCCTCAGCTATTTAGTTAAGCACTTACCCATCCGCCGAAGGATCTGCTTCTAATTACATGCTCTGTTTTTGCAGAACTGCATCTGATGTTCTTGCTGGAAAACATCCACCTAAGATGGGAACTTGTGCCATTAGCAGTCGGCGCTACAGCTGGGAAATCATTCGGCACAGCGATTCCAGAATACTGTGCACGCTGGCGCATGTGTGCAGCATATGTGACTATGATTCGGCGATGCTAGCAGTAATGCTGACCAAAAGATACGAGGTGGAGGTGAAGAGTGTGTACATGCAAGAGCTATAAAGATGCGCTCGGAGCCATGTGCGTCTGCATTGACCACTGCAGTGTTGTTGCGATTGAATAAATGCAACCCATCGCCGAGGCACTGACGGGCTGCAAGCCTTCGTAAAACGCTCTTCATTCAGATTAAAAAACAAGCATTGATGTGTCTGCGGGCGATGAGTTCAAAGTCTGTTTATAAAATGTTGCCAAAAACAAAATGAAGCCGCCTGCCCACTCAGCAGCGGCGCGGTGGCGGGGATGTACTCAGCAGCGTCACCGATCACATGATCCTCCTGGCAGTGAAAATAATTAAGATTGTCACTTTGGCTGTAAAAAAAGAAGTTGACATATAAAGTATATTCCAAATAAGTGAGTCTTAGAAACTGTATTTAATTTGGACACATGCTCTGTGCAGCGGGAAAGCAGGTACACGATGGAAAAGCAGATTTAGATACAGAAAACTCCAGGCATGTGATTGGCAACGGATGAAGGGGCATGGAAACAAATATGGTGAATCCACACCCAACCATACGCTGCTTTGATCATGCACACCATATTGTATCATTCCATCACTCCATTACGTGTCTGTAACCAGGCAAAAGAGACTCTAAATGTGCTGCGGATTTCTAGACATGCGATCATGTCAGTGTACTTTACTTATCATCCCCATCTTCCATTTGTGCACTTTAGGTCAAAGTGCCCTTGATTTGCTTCGCAAGGAAAAAAAGCACACAGACGCACACAGCTGTGATCTTCTCTGGGATCAAAGAGGAATATGGCGTCCTGATTGAGATTCCCTGGAAAACTACGGCAGCCTCCAAAGTCTGGATCTTTTGTTTTGCAGTTCAGGTGCAGGAAATACACTTGAGGCAACCCTCGCAGGAAACCCGATACGATACGTCCTAAACCCTCTGCGGCCACCATGCCAGATAGTTTACACAGCATATTTTATAGCCTCGAAATACCTTGCAGTAAATGCAGCTCCTCAAATCTATTTTCACGTTTTCATGTCTGTAATAACTGTGTTATGTGTCGTACAATGTGTCATCGCAGGATTTATTTTAATTTGATTTGACTATAGTCTTTTTTAATTTTTTTATTTGTCCACAATGATGACCAACACTTTTTTCATTTCAGAGGTGTCGTTCTACAAATGGTATTTAACTTTTTCAACTTAATTTACCTTGAACCACATTGACAAAATTAATTTTAAATGAGTAAATTTGATACCTTTTCTTGAGAAAGAAACCCTAATTTACATATATTTAACTTTATTACAGGAGATTTTCCTCTTCACAGTTATTTTAGTTCATGGACTTTTGGTACGTCACGGTATAATAAGTGTTGGTGTCCATGGTTCCATGGCTCTTGAACAATCCAGTTTAAACCAGACTCTGGGCGGTGAAGGTAGGTGGTGG
Organism: Liparis tanakae; assembly: GCA_036178185.1. Classification (NCBI taxonomy): domain Eukaryota; kingdom Metazoa; phylum Chordata; class Actinopteri; order Perciformes; family Liparidae; genus Liparis; species Liparis tanakae. The sequence continues at coordinate 10,253,768 of CM070102.1, read as the reverse complement.
TGCTCAGGTCAGCCAGCAGCTGTCTGTTTAACTGTGTTCTATTATTGCCAGATAAAGACTTCACCCTTCATTACACAGCATGTTGCTTCTCAGGTCGGAGCAGCAGAGAGTCCGGCACACTTTATTTAATCTCACAGTGAAATATGGAGCTGTTCATGGAAGCTGTGGTTTTGAGTGTTCCCGTTGTTGCAATCCGTCTTGTCGGCATTATTTGTCGGCACGCACTACTCCGTGCTGACATATCCCCTGTGCCAAACGTTACTAATTTCCCCAACACAATCTAATTGAGTGTGAGCTAAATATAGGAAATACAAACGTTGGGCCCGGGTCGACACCTTTGCACCCATGTAAAGCTCCGTTAAACCCCAACAGCTTCGGGCCAGGCATCACCAATTAGCACACAGAGAGAACATAGAGGGACAGGAGGGCGACAGAGGGGCGAGCGAGGATTCAGTGTCAGGCCGAAGACTAACGACAGAGCTCACCGAGAACGACACACGATGGTGAGAAACACAGCAGACGATAACGAGGCACTCCCGGAAGAGGCCGGTACATCGTGTTGTTTCATTCCACATTGCTGTTTCGTGTTGGGGAAGTTTGTCATTAGCTATACTAATGCAATAATTGAGTAGAATATTTCAATGAGACTTTGGTTTAAATATGTATACTGTTATTTACAAGGCACTCTTATTTTTTATAAATGATGTGAATTGGTTTCATGTGTATATTTTCGATTATTTTATCATTGTAGATCTATTTTGTAGGGACAGATACATGAGCTGAGAGACTGAGTAGACGTATGTCATATATCATAGCATTTGTAGTCTAAACAAATCAATGCTTGCTCTGGTTAAACATATTAAAGACTGATTAAAGGCTTGAATGTTTACATGCATCTCATCGTGTTGAACTCACTGATAATCATCAGCCAACCGATGAGTCTTTTAACTCATTGTCTCTGTTTTCCGGCCTACAACTTAACTTTTTTCGTTCCCTCTAGCCACTCAGTGTAGTTACTAGTTGTAGTAGATTTGTGATGACTGCACCAAAGACAGAGGAAGTGACTAGCCGGGGAACACAGTAACATAGTGGCTGCATTTAGCAGCCAAAGAGACAGACATCTCCCTCAGGAGTTGGTGGAGACCAAAAACAGAGCGAAGGGGAGAGTGATTCTTTGGCTGGAACCAATGTTCGTGTCCCTCCGCGCTATCGCGGCGTTCATAACTCGCTGATGATGTTGTGTTCGCAACTCGTTTTCCACTGCTTTCAAGTGGCCAAGTAATCAGTTGCCGGCCGGTTTAAACAGACAGTACCACAAAGAAGGAGGATACTCCTTTCAAAGCTGACGGTGTATCTTTGCTCCCCCCACGCTGCATGTCTCTTCCTCCCTCTGTTTATCAACCCGACAGAGACACATGGCACTCAGGCATGCCACTCATTCCACTAAAACAAGCCACATTCCCTGGATCACTTCCTCCCCTCTGTCACTGCTTGTGGTTCCTACTCCGCAGAGCAGACCCCCCCTGCTCTTCCTCCTCTTCCTCTCCCTCCTCGCATACCCCCCCCCCCCCTCCTCTCTAGTGCTTATCTCGGGGCGTCAGTGGTTCCCACTGCAGAGAGCCACAAGCAGCCAGAGATTCCCGATGAACCGTCTCTCTTGATGTGGCTGTCTGTCCGTCACACTGGATTCAATTCCCCCCAGCTGGTGTGAAGAGAGCATCCAGGACCAGGACCAGGACCTAGAATCACAAACTGGTGGAAGAAGAGAGGAAACCTGGAGAGTCTGACTGCATCACACCCATGAGAGACATGGGAGGGAAGGAGAAGACGATTTTGGTGATTGCGAATGTGCACAACTACCAAGGGTGAGTCTTCTGTTGCAACTAGTAGATCAATATTTTCACTGTCCCTAATTGAAATAGATATTTCGGACCGGACCGACTATCCTCAGAAATGTCAACTTGGATAATGACCATGTTTTGAATTCTCACACCTTCTCTTCCTGCGGTATCAGTTACGCACAGTTACCATCCTGGTGCACATTTACCCTGGGCTTGGCTCGAAGAAATATGAGTACAAATACTTTTTGTTAAATGAATACTTAAAAAAATATTTAAAAAATATGCTGAGATGAAAGAAAATAGAAAAAAAGAGATACAACATCAACTCTTTGTGTGTGTGTGTGTGTGTGTGTGTGGGGGGGGGTGTGTGTGGAGGGGGGGGGGAAGAAATAGGGTAAAAAGAAAGAGAGGGGGAGTGGGGAGGTGGGGACGGGGGTATGTTTACGTTATGAAACAAAGGCCGAAAACAAACCTGGTAAATTTACTGATGTATATACTTTTGAAACTCTTCGAACAAAGCCAGCCGATATCACGCTTGTTGGGGGTTGTGTTATTAGATCCATATGCAATAGCTCATCAAACTGGGTGAGAACAAGAATCTATATTTAAAATAATCTGCTCTACTCCACCGCTGGCTCTTACATGATTTGGGTGCAAAGCAGAATGCGGTTCAATGTGCTGTGGACTCAAACGAAGGGATCCGCTTTGTTCTGGGCGAAATGGAAAAGTGCGTTGAGTGGAAGCTCTAAAGTTACTCTCTTCTTCAGAGGTTGCCGAGTTGTTGTCAGGTTGATGGATTGGTAGGGCTGTTGGCATCAAATACGTCCGTTAGGACACAAATGAGTGTGTATATCTGTACACACTATACAGCGAGTGTGTGAAAGTTGTGTTTGTATATTATCTTAGAAGCCTGGAGTAAGTTACTGTACTCATATATATAAATATATATATATATATATATATATATATATATATATACTATGTATGTTTGTATATTTGTTGTGTATAGTGTATATGGCACTTACAGCAGTATTTCAAGGTCGCCTGGGTTCCTTAGGACATCCTCAGTCCAACTATTTGCATTGGACACTCCAGAGAGCTATGGCAGTGGCTTTGATCATGGCCGCGCTGAAAGAGAGCTGGCAGGCTGGAAAAGAGGGAATGTCGAGTTTAGACGGGGAAAAATAAACCTGTTGATCACTTGATATCGTTGTGTCGGTGTCAACGTGTTTAGTTGGATGCCGATTAATTAAAGTGGCTGCGGTCACTTGAGTATCCTCACTGATGAAGGAGTGCGGACTGGGAAATATGTTCAGTCAATTCCTTCATTCTGGTCAACGAGGTTGCAGTTGAGCAGTGTTTCCTTCAGCGGAGGGAGATTTGAGATCTACACTCGAGACCTTTTGAGAAGTCTTTTGCTGTAAACTCTAATTTACTGACTTTTTCTTTCTGGATTTGAAGAGTTTTGCTTCTTTTGACTGAGTCGAGATTTGGTTAGATGATGATGCTCTGTGCCATTCTATTCTCTTCTACAAACACACACACACGCGCACACACACACACGCACACACACACTCAGGGACACCTCCCCCACATTCCTATGGTTTAAAGGCTTCAATGGCTGTTTCCATGCAACTGCTAAACCAGAACAACAGAGGCCCCTGAGAGAGAGATAGCACCCTGGGGTGAAGACCTACCACTCAACGCCGCTCCTCCCACTCTCCGCCCTGGCCCGATACCTAAAAAAGACTCCTAATCTGCCCTGCTGATTCTGTACCATGCTCACATTTAACCACTCCCCAGCAGTTAGGCCGTATTCTAAGTGTTTATATGGATGCGTGCGCACGTGAACACAACACAAGCAAAACACGCACACAGCGGACTCTGTGTCCACCCTCGCCGAGGAAGGTTACCTCAGCTGAGAGCAACTGCAACAACTTTTTTTTTTAAAGCGGAAAGCGGAAGCAGAGGCGATTTCTAGTTTTTCCCCTTCAGAATATGTGACGTGAAATGTTGAACGGGTGGAACGAGCTCACCCCGAGTCATTTAGCAATATTCAAGCCTTGCCTGTTATTCTACACCAGGCCAGGCTGGGAGGCCCACTGCTGTGCCAGATAAAAATAAACACTAAGTATAGATAAATAAATATTAACTCGAGTCCCTTTTGTAGGAACCGTCACCTGTTGCTTCCGTCTTTCAGAGTGCCTCTCTTTTTAACGGCCTCTTTTGTCCCCAGCTTGTACAATTAGCCTGCAGCAATAAGCCCGCAGCTCTGTACGGACTTTGATACAGCACCTAGCCACAGCCTCGAACATGGAAAAATAATTTAATAGTACTGAGAACATCGTGACGCTGTCCCCTCCGATTAGACCGACTGTCATAATCAGCACGCGCTGTGCATTTGGTTTGAATCCCCCAGAGACAACCGGCGTTAATTCCCCGGGCAGGTTTTCACGGCGATGTTTTTTTTCTCTCGCCACTTTGCTCTAGTGGCACATTTGATGAGATTTGAATGATGCCGATCCCCCTCGTCTTTTTTTTTCTTATGCTTTTTTGTCATCTAAACATACTCTTGTGGACAGTCTTCTGAGGCCTCCGTGATTCATCGCTACTCTAAGAGTTATGAGACTCATGCGGGACTTCCTATCGGTTACATGAAGGGATTATGACAAAGAAGACAGATAGGAACCCCCCTGCCGTTTTATAGAGGGGGGGATTACAGAGGGCCGCCAAGTAAATAAACATACACAAACTCCAGCATCAGCAGTGACGCTCTTGCTACTGACGCGCATGAACACATACAACCCAGCCACATAGCATAAACAATACCTTTATGTGGTGGTGGTGGTGCACAATGTGAGCACAATGGAAAGCAAACTGTTGACGCCTCTTGCCTCCTGCCTCCTGTCTCCTAACACTTTTTCCGGGCCATTTCTGGAGATCGCGTTCCCCCTGACCTTCGCCCTGTCCTGGGGAGGACAAAAAATAAAGACCGATGGGTCAAAGGGTCTCAGGAGCGTCTCTCTGTGATCAATCTCATCCGCTGGCACCGTAACAGCAGGCAGAAGTTTCTTAAAAGACCTTCATCAAAACCTTAAATTTAAAAGAACAGGCTCAGTGGTGGTCAGGTTGGACACCTGCTGTGTCCTACAGTGAGAGGTAGAGGACATTCTCAGCTTTTTTATGAAGTAAAAGCAGTAATGTATATATATATATATAATTTTCTTATTTTATTTTTTTATGTCAAAAAACTACAAATTAGACACCTACATTAAATGTATTCTTAAACAAATTAAAGACGTATTACCATGTAACATTTACATAAATATAGTCATAACAAACATGTGCCTGAAACATGTATCATAGCGAAATATTTTGGAAAATGTCTGTTCATTCAGAAAAACTGAAATATTGTTTCAGCATGAACAAGTTGGCCTCATGCTAAAGCAAGAATGTACCTTTCAAAATTGAGTAGGCTCTCTGTAATAATATTCAAACATGTTAATCTTCAAAATGTATTCTACTTAATTTGCATGTATAGTAAGATCTGCATAATGTAGTGAAGTATGGTCTCTTCAGTTGTCATTGTATTTACTTTAATTAAAAAAATCCCCAATTATGAAAATAACTTGCCTTGAACACACACATTAAAATCACCTTGTCCATGGAGCTATACGCACCTATTAATTAACAATATGGTGCATCTGCATCCCAAACTCATTGTCCTAACCACAGGGAAGTAAATTCATACAAGTAAATAAATAAATGAATTATATAATGAGTAAATTAATCCCCAAATGTAAAAAGTACAACATAAATATGAGTGACAGGTGCATCGCTTGCCACTGTTTTGGTTTTAGCCCTGAAGTTGAAATCCTACCCTGAGATGCTGAAAATCAGCCCTGGCTGCAACACTCAGTCAAATTCCTGCGCTGTCCTGAAACTACAGCCCCTCTTCTCTGACGTCTGTAATTGTCAAGCAAAAGGCAGGAGGTATAAATATCCCCAGTGATCTTCCATGAGTCCCCCAGAGGCTCAACAGGTAGAAAGAAGCAGAAAGCCAGCTGTCGCCATCAGGCGTCAGGGTGGATTTCTCCACCACATTGTCAGTCAGCCCACTTGGACCGGAGAGACTGCATATGGTGCAATTTCAACAGCGCAGATTAGAGTTGGGCAATCAGATCAGGCAGGAGATGTTGCTCTTCCCTTTATAACAGTGCAGCAATCGTTTTAATCTCAGTGGTTGCATTAAGTGAAAGCAATGTTTAAAACTATGCCACATGCTTTATGGCAATCCTGGCGGATCTCCAGGAGCTTTTTGCATCAATATGATGCAGTACATACATTTTATTTAGGTAATTCACTATGTGTAAAATCACCCCTATGGATAAATGTGACTTAACTATCTTTATTAAATAGAGCTCTAATAAAAGATTCATTTCATTTTTTTAAATGTTGTTATCAATCACCCAGCAGATTATTCCTCTATTTGTGAAATACCAGAAAATAGTGAACAATTTTAATCAGTTTCTGAAAGTTTACGGTCTTCAAATTGTTTCTTTGGTCCAAGCAACAGTACAAAACACAAATATATTACGTTTACTCTTAAAAAAGCAAAGCAAAAGGGTCTGAAAGTAATTTGTGTTTAGAACATTTGCATAAATAAGTATTGACTCAGTTTCAGCTGAAATTATGCTAATAAAATGTACACATACATTTATAGAAAATGTGCGGCCCATCAACATTGAACAGAAACCCAACATGATGCCTTCAGATAGCTTGTTTTGCCTGGTAAACGATTTAAAACCCAAATATATTACATTTACAAAGATTTGAACGAGAAAAGCATCACATTTACAAATTGGCACTGTCTATATTTATGGATGTTTCGTGTCAGAGATAGAACAAAACCAAGTGTACATATTGAAGAGCTGCTGTGTTGCTGGTTTAATGGTGAGTGTAATGATATATTTGAGTGGATGGACGTTAATAAACGGCTTGTTGTGATTTCAGGTCAGACAACACTCTGTGTAACGAGTCTGTTTCTGGCAAGACGAATGTCAAACTCCTGTCGACTGCCTTGCCACCCCCGATACCCATGTCCCCCATCGTTGAAAAGATGGAGGGGCTGAAGGCCATCCGCAACCGAAGCAACAGCCTCCGTCTGGGCCGACTGGCCTTCTACCGACACCTGGAGAAGGTGGAGACCATGCGCTGCTTCTGGGAGCTCAAACACGTGGAGCTGGAGGGAGGAAACCAGCAGGTAACGTGCACTGCCTTCAAGTGGGCCAGATCCCATACATCCGTGATTCCTAGATACGGTGATGACTTTCCCGATACTCCCGAGCACCTTCCTCCTTGAGATGAAGCTGCTCTGGTTGCAGTGTAAACAACCCGAATATGAACTCTGCAACCCCACTGCCGTATTTAACTGGATCTACTTAATCAAATCTTGAAAATACTCATTTGTCTGTGAGAAAAAACAACATTGTGGTTTATTTTTGCATTTTCAACCCCTGATTGTTGCTTTTCCAAAGCATGCATGCAATGGTGTTTTTGAAAACAAATCACAATTTTTAAATTATAAATTGGCTCAATTAGTAAAAACTCCAGTGTGATTCCCTCAAATTAATTAATGAGCGACTGGAAGGGCTTTCGTTTGTTCCGTCGTACATCAGGTATTTATAGGAGTTACATTACATGAGAATGACTCTGTAACAATATTGTGTCCCCTGATGGCAAAGCTGCCATGTGTTCAACCAGAGCCACACACAGCAGTGTGTGTAAAGGGGAGGAAGACAGGAACTGAAATAAACCACGGGAAACTATTCTGGTTCTCTGCACCTGTTTGCTGGCACAACATGCTACGACCTCGCTAGAGGGAGCTGCAGCTCTTTAAATGTCTAGTGTGAACCTTCACACAGAACACACACACAGCAAACCACAGACTGGCAAGCAGGTTTTGCACTTGCTAAGCACACACAGATCTTGTTGCCACAGGATGGGCCGGTTTAGTTTACAAATGATGTTCAATGTTGATTTAAATCACTGAGAAACTCCAAAAAAACTCCAAAAAACAACATACAATGTAAAATATTCCACAAATATTCCAACAACTCTGCAGCAGGGGAGGTCGGCTCCAATGAACTAGGGGGTGAGGTGAGGTTAAACTTGTAGCATATATTTTTCAAAATACATATAGCTAAGTGCCTAAACAGTTACATGTACCAGTACTTAACTGTGTAACATTCAGTAAATGTGACTTATATGAACATGCTTTTTAGAAAGGTAATAGTTCTTGACACTGAAGCTGACATAACGTTTTTACTTTACTAATCAGGTCCCATGGATAAAATGATTCAAACAGCTGCTTGTGATTATTGAGGAAGGCATAAGCCAATAAAAACATGTCCATTAGGTTAATGGCAATTTGTTTTTGCGGTTAATATACAGTACGTACTCAGGGATTTAACAGTAACAAGGTAAATGTGTTTTAGCTAATTTTGGCGGTATATTTGGTTTTACTTGTGGTCGGATAGCTGCTATTTAAAATAGTAGTAGCATGAAAACCAGTGAACTAGTGTAGCATATATGTGTACATATATATATATATATATGTGTGGTTCTGATGGAGCGTAGCTACTGTCAGTCTGAGGGGAGAACAGTGTTTATTGTATTTATTCTGTTGGGGATTTGGTTGATGTATCTTTTGTCTTGTCCAACTACATACCACTGGTGCTTTTGAAGTGACCACCAGGGGGCGCTGAGGGGAACGTTACGGTGGCATGGGAGGCACCGTGGGTAATTTGAGCTCCTCAGCCTATCGCAGCGACAAGCGAATAACTCACACACTTTCCTCTCTATCTGTGACCTCTGACCTCAGTTGAACCTTCGCTCCACCACCTGACCTTCTCTTCCCTTTCAACAAAACCGCTCCACGCGTCACACACATGCGGGTCAGCCACCAGTTTCATTAAGAAACGCTGTCACTCCGGCCCTGATCCCTGGGGGACCTCCTCAGATTCCCCACTGGGATTATTTACCCTCCCCCGGGGGGGTCCTGCTCTGTAACACCCCCCCCCCCAACCACACACACACACACACACACACACACACACACACACACACACACACACAGACACACACACCTGTTTCTGCCCGTTAAACAAAGCTTGTTTTTGACCTGCTGCAGAATGTGGAATTTCTTTAAAGCGACACTATGTAACTTTTCCCTTGTAGCGCCCCCTTCAGGTATTTAACGTTTACTTCAGTGTCGTAAACTTCTGGCTCATATATGGCTCTTCCGGCACAGCTGATCTCACAGCTGATCTCACAGCTGATCTCACAGCTGATCGATGCGAGCTGCCGGCAGCGCGCCTTGGCAGCCGCAGCGAGCCGTTCAGCCGTGGCATGTCATTCTGTCTGTACGCGTCGCGTAGCGGAGCAAATAAAAAGTCACCTGTGAGCGTGGACTGGCACTGCGTAATCACTGCCAGAAAGCAAGTTGAAGTACTTCCTGTTGCCCAACCGGAAGTACCGGGTCGTTACCAACCATCTTACATTCAGCAGTTTTCTGGCCACAGACCCCGATGGCAGTGGCGGAGGAGCAAATCAACATATTAAAAGTCATTGTAGCGGCACAATTTTTTTCAAACTGTTATTTTAAGGTGGAAAAGTTACATAGTGGGGCTTTAAGCAAATCTAACCATCTCCTAAAAATGGCTGCCATAAGTAAGAAATGTGTTTTTCATTGAATTATTCAGTAATCGAGATCAAAATACCATCGACCACCAGCAATTCCCACGCTCCACTGTAACTAAGATTTTTTTGTGTGCATATTCTGAATTTCAAGCAAAAACGGGGGTGTTGATATTTCTCTCTAATTTCCTGAAGTCGTCAAGCAACCCGAATCCCTTCAAAGCACCCAACACGTGTCTCACCTTCTCTTTAAGAGACGTGTAAAGGCACCAGTTACATAAGTCATACTGTTAAGGTCATGAGGAGGGATCTGATCTGCTTGTCTGCGGTGGTTTCATTCCACTACCCGGTATAAATCACCAGACAGGCACTTAAAGTCCAAAAAGGACACTCTGCCGTCCTCTGCTGAAAGCACTAATGGAGAAGCTCTGCACGTCTTTGTGTATTGGTGGCGTGCACCAACCACGCAAAAGAGGAACAGTGTTTTTCTGGTTTGTTTTTTCCCTTTTTAGGATCAGAAAATATGCTTTTCACTCGTACCTCCTTCTCTATCTTCGCCAGAGTGTCCGTTTTATTTGACACGCCCAACTCTGCGCCACATGGATGCAGGCGTCTGCCATTGTAGGCCGTCTGCAACGATGCATGCACACGACTCGGCTCGTGTTCCAACTCGTGGGGTTGTGGAGAAACACAGGCGTAGGGGCCTGCTCGTCAGTTATACTCAGGAGCACGCACGCATGCATGCATCAAGTGCTGTGTCCGAAGTTAACGGATACCGCAGCGGTCTCGCTGACATGCCAGCATGCGATTCTGCGTACAGCAACGACACCCTGAACCCGACACCACCTGTCCCCTGCTCCTCTCAGAGACGGCATGTTCTCTCCTTTTAGGTCCCGGGGTGGGAGGCACGGAGGAAGCCGGGTTGGCGGGCGAATGGTTGGCTTGGTGGGCATGTGGCTTCGACAGCAACGACTCTCTCTTCTTGTCCGAGTGCGCAGCGAGCAAGAGACCAAATATTCAATGCGTGGCCGCAGGAGCCCGACTAGTTCCTAATCCAAGCCCGCTGCCTGGCCCCATGACAACAACTCGCGTGCCTGCCACCTGAGACGCATTTTGCCACGAGCGGCCGCCACGGGGGCAGGAAGAGGAAGGTTTTGCCATCATGGAGAACGTCCTGAGGGATAAAGATATTTGGATATTAGGGAGCGTGTGTCTGATGGCCACTTTCCTGTGGGGCCGGCAGTGGAAATTATTCTCCGGCAAGAGGAGGGGAAGGGCGTCGCCGTCTGCAGACGTACAGGTAACGCAGCAAGAGGCCTGTGCACCGGAGCTACACCTGAACAGGGGGATTTGGGAACCCTGCAGAAGTTTGTTCCCTCTGAATGAATGGCAGAGTGGTCGTGAATGATGTAAAGCAATCCCTGTTTATTGTACCCCGCTGTCATGTTGAGGATTATGGCTGAGCCCGGCACGCTGCAGGCCTGCATGAACCGCAGGAAATTAAGCAATGGATGTCATTGGATTATCACCCCTTATCTTATACCAAAGGAATTCAAACTAGATAGTTACTCTTTCCGTCATTTTGACAGAGTTTGCTTTCACCAATGAAGTCATATGTTCATGTTTGCCTGTAGATAGCAGAACATCTGAAAAACCTGGTAACAGATTCAGGAGAAGTTTGGCAGAAATTCAGGCCACAGACCCCGGAACGACGGACTAGGACTGATCACGCAAAGCACTGATCCTCAACATTCACCTGTCACACGCTGATGGAAAAGGCCATTGTTGGACTGGAGGAGACTGACATCAAACCGCCGGTCTTCTGATTACAGGACGACCTGCCCAATCCGCCCAATCCGCCCAATCCACCCAATCCCCCCCTCTGCCACAGAGTTCCTATCATACAACTATCGGCAGGTTTTTACACACTATCAGTATTTTTTTATATTACACTGAATTTAAAAGAAACTGGTGGTCGTGAACAAGGACATGCGCTTCGACGCAGAACGTTTCTATGCAGAATGTTTTGACGTAGAGTGTTTTCGATGCAGAACATTTCTACGCAGAACTTTTTGACGTAGAGCGTTTTCGATGCAGAAAGTTACGACTCAGAATGTTTCCACGCAGAACATGCAGAACATTTTGACGCAGAGTGTTTCAAAGCAGAATATTTCAACACAGAACGTTTGGACGCAGAACATTTCAATGCAGAACGTTTCAACACTCAAAAGTTTGATGCAGAACATTTTGACGCAGACTATTTCCGCACAGAACATTTCAAAATGCTCGTCAGATCAGAACCTCACTGGAGTTTAAGTAAGAAACACTTTGTCATTAGTAATGCACAGATGTGGAGGAGCGGGTGTCACGACGGGATTATGGTGGACCCAAATGCACGACTCAGGAGACAAATAATGCTAATAAAGATCCTTTACTGATTGTCAGGAACGGAACAGAGGAACGACAGAGGACAAGTGGAAGTGAGGGAGCTAAATAGTGAGGGACTAACGAGGGGAGGGGCTGCAGGTGAGAAGGACATGAGGACCAGGTGAAGGGAATGAGGGACTAACGAGGAAGTGATCAGAGGCAGGTGAAGGGAGTTGGACTAACGAGATGGGAAGCAGGATCTGAAATGACATGATAGTTAGAGAGACAGGATGAAAACAACTAATACAAGAAGGAAGGTGTGGAGCTAAACTGTTACAGCGGGAGCGTTGGACGCTGTTCACACAAACCCGACTACGTTCTAAATCACATTCCAGTCAAATGCTGATTTCTTTGCTGCAGCCTCACCTCCGTACTTTGTGGCAATGCTCTGGCAGGAGGAGCCGAGCCAGAGCCGGACACATTGCACATAGGTGGCTTGATGATCATATCTTTGACTTCAGAAAGAAGAGCCTGGTCAGTCTGAGCTCAGCAGTTATGGAGGCATCTGCTGGTCGCCTGGTTTCTGCTTTCAGAAGAAGTTTTGCGTTACTGGAAATTGAAAGGCTAACATCTTTCAGAACCAGTCTTCTCCCGCATCAAGTAGAGCTTTACTGACTAATCTGCTCTGTGTGCACGGACCTCAGCTGTTTTTCAGTACACTGCATGGCAGTAAAACCAATCAGCTGCGGTATCCATGGCATGAGCTGCGGAAGTCAACTGAACGTGTTGCTTTGACTAAATAATGCAACACAGTTTTTTACATTCCATTGAATGGTTCACACGAGCTTTGGCCTCTGGACGTCACACACTATGTTCAGAGGCAGTAAATGACGCCTCATAAAGCGAGAGAAGCCTGTCAGTGTCAGCGTAATAATATTTTATTAGAGTATTAGTCTTATGTCCCCGCTGACAGTGGTTTTATTACTCAGTTATCGTTTCTTGCATGCTCGACCGTTTACTCCGTATGTGTCAACATGCTGTTATGTCATGTTGGCTTTGATGTTCATAAAACGGTCGTATTCAAATGGATCGGACTGATCGGAGGAGATCTAAAGTCATGTTTTGAATGAAAGCGTTTTGAAACCGGGGTGCAGAATAGGTTAATCCTGTTTAAGTGGGCTCTGTCCAAGGTGCTGAAACAACCCTGTTCCTCGGCTGACTTTCAATGAACTTTTCCTCACTTTACGCTCCGATTCTGGAGCCATGTTATACTCATGAATACAGGTGGGCTCATCTTCAGCTGAACTGGGAGGATGTTCTCCTTCAGCTCCAGGTTCAGACACAAAATGCCAGCGTGCAGGAAGAAAAGGTGAATAAAATACTGAATGTTAATCAGGAATAAAGCCCAGATGTCTGTGAATCTTTGTGGGTTCATCTTCTGTACATCCTCTGTTGTTTGCTTGATAGTGAAAACAAAAGTAACGTCTCTTTGCTCAAATAAAGTGTTTACATACCATTACCAAACAGTCACTAGTGCAGTGTAGCCATATTACCAATCATCATCCTCATCCGGATCACAGTAGATATGATATTTAGGTGGGTAATATTGTGCTTTAGTTTTAACGCGTAGCAGTAACACAGAGCTGTATTTGTGGTGTTGGGTCATTTCTATGCGTTGAGCTCTGCATGGAACGGTGACGTGAACAAGCTTTTGCTCTTCAAAGTAAGCACAGTGAAGACGAGAGGTCCAAACAGTTGGTTTTGTGTGAGGCGTTTTGTGTGACAGTAGCGTGTGTTAATGCACGGGAGCGTGACTAATGTGACGAGGGCTTCTCCTGCCCCAGATTCACACACACACACTTATAGCTCAGACGAAATTAGCACACAAACAGAGGAGGGACGGGGGAACAGAGCCAGTGATAGTGTTGTGTTCTGGATTAAAGAATTAAAGAAGACAAAGGTGGCCTGTGTGTGACTGTGAAATTTTTGTTATATTTATTGAAGCTTGTCAAACACACAGTGTCTCAAGTCTTTTACTTGAAGTGTTTTCTGCTGAACTTTTTGAAAAGGATATTAAATAAGGAGGGAAGAGCATCAATCATTTCCAGAAAGACTGGTATTATCCTGATTTTCTCGTGTTTGTTGTCTACAAGCATAACATAAAAGTGTTTCTCATCGATGTCCAAAAAAGTATAAAAACCTGCAAAAGGATTCCTAATAGCAAACCATTTATATATATATATATATATATATATATATATATATATATATATATATATATATATATATATATATATATATATCACACTTAGGATTAGGTCACATTTTCCCAATTGTTAATGTTAATGTAAATATGTAAACATTTGTTCACCCAATACTGGTGTTTAGTGAAATGAAGACTTAAGTCTTAAAACACTTCTCCCGCCATTCGGTTACATTGTCAAATATATTTCATTTGTGTGGCAAGAATGTCTAAGGACTCATCTTACTCCTCAGTATGGGGCCGTTTCCCAATCATCCCCAAATACATGAAGCTTACGGTATATCAACAGTTTTGTGACCAGCCTTAACTAAATATGTACATAATGTTTGTTTTTTTTATACGTGAAAATGTTGACGCAATCATCGGTTATTCAGTTTAACAGTGTCTTCATGTACATAGATCAGTTATACACAATGAAAGATCTGTACATTGCGTTAATTAAAGGAAAAGAGGCTTACAATTAGTTTAATTGTTCAACACAAGTTGAATGGGACATCTGACTTAGACTCGTGCTCCTCAGCTCTCCTGGCTCCATGTTTCTTCCTGTGCGTGTCTCTGGTATGAGGACTCCGGGGGGATGTGCTGTTTTCGCTTACACTCCTCTGGCCTCCTGGTCGGTGTCCACTTTCAGTCGTTTTGTAGAACTCATAACTAGCACAGTGCTGAGACATCATGGGGGGGGGGACTAATACACACACAGACAAAGACACACACACACACACACATGTGTGAGTGTTTGCTGGTCATCGCCCTTGGTGAGTTGCAAAAGTTCAATTATTTAGTTACATGTAATGCTCAAACCACAAACCAAATGCTTTCCCCAACTTTGAAAAGGTTACTGCACACCATGTGTGTGCCAAGAGCCATGCTTCTCCTGGATGCTATAGTAAATTCTGAGAATGGACAACAGTTTTTTACTTGGCATCAAGTACACTGATAATACACCGAGCCAGTAGGAAATCTCCAAACGAAAGGGGAAAAAATCCTGTATTCTGTCACGGCTGGTTAGTGCGAAACATCCGAAATTCAATTCAATTTTCAATTCAGTTTATTTATAGCCCAATTTCACAAATTACTAATTTGTCTCGGAGTGCTTTACAATCTGTATACACATAGACATCCCTGCCCCAAAACCTCACATCGGCTCAGGAAAAACTCCCCAAAAAGTTCCCAAATCTGCATTTGGGTATTATACAGTTACGGGATATAGTTCAGGGATATCCTCACCATGAAAAGGCACCAACGTGTGTGGAAACATGAGGCAGACAAGGGGAGAATCTTGAAAGGCAGCTCAAACAGGCAACAATTGGAAGTCCAATAAAAGGCATCAAGGTTAAAAAACCTCAGATAAAATGAGTCCTTTCCTCTGGAGCGTCACGTGAAGCGACGTCTGTCATATTTAGGATTTTTTTTGCAGCTGTATGTTTCGAAATTATAATTTTATTGAATCACCCAAAATATGATTCTTGTGACATTTGAACATCAGCCTCAAGTGACTGAATGGAATGGACGATAAATGATGTAAAATTAGTTTTGTCTCTCCAGCTCTATTTTAATTGTATCCATAATGGGGGAAATAACAGATCAAGTTAGGACAATTATTTTCTATAATCGAAGACATTTGTTTGCGGCCCTTTTATTGTTCAGACCTACAATGAACACACATTGTAACCAGATGGGGATTCAGAAAACAATTTAAATATATAACTTGAGTTTAATCTGTGATCCGTCTTCACCCGGGTATAAAACTCAGTGACGTTGATACAAATCAAATCAGTCAGAAAAGACATTTTGCAAGGCTGTCAGTGCTAGTGTTTGCGATGTTGGGATGTTGCTGGAGTTATTAGCAAACCAGGCATCAAAATTCACTCCAACAATATAAACCGACACAGATTGTTGTATATTAATGTCAATCAGTGGTCGTTGTCTGTCTTTTTACTTGGAGAGTGACAGAGAGCAGGAGGACATACAGACATAAAGTCACACCAGGTGGTGTTTATGATCTGTCGCCATGTGGATCTTACACGGCAAACATTGACTATTTGTATTTGTGTGGGTACATGTGTGCGTGTGTGTGTGTGTGTGTGTGTGTGTGTGTGTGTGTGTGTGTGTGTGTGTGTGTGTGTGTATGTGTGTGTGTAGGTCAGGGTTCAAGGTAACTAGAGAACAGCTGGGCGTGACACTCAAATGCCCAAACGCTTTCGCCTCACAATTCCCCAGGTAGTCGTCGGCATGTTGGTGGGAGAGGACTTCTGGATCCGTGGCTCTCTTCTGCCCCCTGGTGGTAGCGAGACAGAACTGCACCTTCCTTATAGTGACAGCGTAAAACTTGAGGATGAGTTTGCATGTTTTAGCTCATTTACTCTTTAATGTTCAATGTGAACAGAACATGGCCGAAAACATTTGAGACTCTTAACAGATGTTTGGATTTTTTTTGTGTTTTTTGTTAGGGGGACCATTATTCATGCAACTTAAATATCATGCAACAATAATGCTGCATGTATTGACAAAATTCCCATGCAAATTTGTATTATTGTATATCTAAATAAACAACCGCAGTCAATTATAAGCAAACAATTATAACAGAAATATATAAATGGATAATTCCGGGAACATATTTATGTATTTGTTTAATTGATCAATTTCTTCACTTCTTTATCGGACTGTGTTTGATTTTCAATTTCTTAATTATGTTCATGTACACATGTGTCTTAACATGTATCTTTTTTTTGTAATTTTGGGAGTTTTGGTTTTCCATATAGAAGGAGAATGCATTTGTTCAACAGTCAATCCTATTAAAACAAAAAGGGTTATCGCTAAGGCGACCACGTGACATATCTTGAAGTTATAGCACTGAGTTATAACATTGATGTTTAAATGTTGTCTCAATTAGTGTATTCTCTACATAATGTAGAGTTTATCTACATGTTAAAATGCAGGTGTTTTTAGACGGTAAAAATGGAAACACACAACCTCCACTGGCTCCCGGTCAAGTACAGGATAAACTATTACTCATCACTCATAAAGCCCTAAACAACCGAGCCCCTCCATACCTTTCAGAGCTCCTCCCCCTCAATGGCCAAACCTGTTGCCTCAGGTCCGTCGGTACAAACACAAGATCATCAGGACCAAGCGCCAGAGCTGGGGTGACCGGGCCTTCTCAGCTGCTGCACCCCCCCCCCCCCTCCAGCGCCCCCTCCTCTGGAACGCTCTCCCCATCCACATCCGTCAGGCTCCCACCCTACCATCATTTAAGCAAGCCCTCAAAACACACCTCTTCTAACTCACTTAAACCCCTGCACCTCCGCTCCAATATGACCCACACAGTTTCTCCAGTTTGCTTTTCTCTCTTTCTTTGTTACAGAATATGTTCTGTTTGTTTGTTTTGTTTGCTTTGTCTTTCCATTTTTGTTATTTGGTTCCGTTTGTCACTCTTTCTTGTCCTAAAGCGTCTTTGTATATCCAGAAAAGCGCGATAATAGTTTGAATTATTATGATTATGATGATTATTGTTATTGTTATTATTATTATTATTATTATTATTATTATTATTATTATTATTATTATTGTTGTTGTTATTGATCCTCTAGTTCCAGGACTGTCTCGAAACACCAAATTATTGAAGTCATACATTTTATATCAATATTTTTTAGGGCCTGTTCACCTTGTTGAAGTGACTGTTAATATATATTTTTTTATGAAGTTGCCAAATTACACCACCAGTGTGTGTTGACACTGTGCCACTGGGAGACTGAAGGAGACATAAGATCCTCTGCCTAAATTCTACACTAAGCCCTGCTGATTTTTTGCCTGTGTATATGCTTGTGTGTGTGTGTGTGTGTGTGTGTGGGCGGTCGGATTGACAGTCATTCCACAAGGTCAGAGGTCACCATTTAGTCGGAATCCCCTTTCAAACACCGGGCTGGCCACGCCTGCGCTGTCTTCATGTTATATAAGGCGGACAGGGAACAGCAAACTCACGATAGTCTGTGCGCATATTTCTGTTGCTTATGCAACATAAGCAACACCAGCACAAACACACACAGCCTATACACACACACACACACACACACACACACTTTACTGACGTCATACAGCACCTCTTTTCCATTAGAGGAATTTGTTTGTGTCTGTCCAAGGTCTCAAGAGAGGGAGCTGGACGAATGCTATCGCCGCAGCGTACACTGAAAGTACAGCCTGTCATCAGCCAGCGGTGAACAGGGACATGTGTCAGATACAAAAGCAGCAGGTGGAGCTACCGAGATACTGCGTAGCCTTCTTTCCATTGTCACGTACGCATCAGACAAACACAGAGGAATCATTTTAAATGCATTTCAAATAACCTCCTCAACTCTTCAAAAAACCCTTGCAGTGCTGCCATTAATAATATTGCGTACTGAAATCAAGCGCTGTTAAAAACCATGACCTGGCCTGACAAGACGTGTTGAATACAATCATAGTACTGCTATAAAAACATGGCTGTTGAATATTTGGACGGACGTCAGGAGCAGCCTAAAGATACCGAACATTGCATGGTAGACATTTTTTTCTAGCACGCATTCTGGCTTGTCATCGCACAGGTCTAATGGGCGACATTATAAGTTCCTGCATGCCATTCAGTTGAGCTTGTTCCATAGGTGCTGGTATCGTTCATGCCAGCTCACAGGCACGGCTGACCAGGACACTGAGTGACGCTATTGACGAGTCAAAATGTCTGTCGACGAAAAGGATATTGTTTACCGTATATATAATATAACTATAATACAACTGCTGCTGAAAAAAGAGAGACATAAAACAAAGAATATACAGTGGATAATCACTTGTTAATGCGCATACCGCAGTATTTGGCACTTTGTGAACCCGGAGAATGACAGGCTTTACACGTCGTCCAGGGCCCTTTGAACGCAGCCATTTGAATGCAATTATTTCTGGTGTCAGTAAGGCTGCGCGGGTGAGTCATGATGATGGGATGCCATTTGGTAGAGGGGGGGGGGGGAGGGGTTCAGGGACACCAGAGTGATCAGAGAGCTGTCTCTGAGCTGCTTCATACAGCTCCCCAAATCAGAATCAGAATCAGAATCAGAATCAGAATGGTATTTATTGCCAAGTAGGTTTACATCTACCTGGAATTTGTTCTGGTGTATAAGGTGCATACAGAACATACAGAACATACAGAACATAGTGAACATAAAAAAACACAAAAGGTACTGCACAATCACAATAAGTACTACAATACAATCACAATAAGTACTACATACAAACAAAAACAGGGCAGGGGTGCAAAAGTGCATGTACAAAAGTGATGATATTTGGTCAATAAAAACAAACACTGACTCTGAATGAACGTACATATGTGTGTGCGTGTGTGTGTCTGTGTGTCTGTGTGTGAGTGTCGTTAAGGTTGTGTGTACTCTACCAGATTATGTCGGTGGGATAGCGTAACAAACGTATTAAGATGCCGGAACTATATCTAACTACACAGATGTTGGGTGTCGGAAGTCTAGGGGGAAGGGAGGAGCCATTGGCCCCCTCACTCTTTACGCCTCTGGCCCTTCACTGTCCTGAACACAAAGAAATGTTCTTGCTTTCCACTTCTGTCTTCACTTCAGCTACATTATTGTGAGGCACGCGATTGTCTACGGTCTATTATTGCGGTTGTGATTTAAAGCTCACGGCATTCCTGTTGTCCAGTCAGTTGCAGTGCGGCAACCTTGGATTACTGGACAGTCTGCGGCATTAGAATAAGCGTTGTGTATCGTCTGTGTCTTTCTGCTGAGTAACTCTATATGTGTGGTGAGAGTGGCCGCGTCACCCTCATTCCTAAACAGTGCTCCTATACCAGGCTTCCTCTCATCTTACCATGTGACCTTTTTAGAGATTGTCCAACGGGGTACAGTTAAACCACCGACCCCAACACCAGACCCTACTCTTCTTACCCATCACTCTTCAACATGCCTATTTTGCTGAGTCATGCAAAAATATGCCTTTTTAAGCACAGACCTTTGCATATCCATACTAATACCAGTTTATCTCCTCAAGCACAAGGGCTTGTTGAATAATGTTGGTTTTAGAATAATAATAAAAAAACGTGTGAGATTAGTAAAGAAGCATATATAGCAGTACATGTTTTATTGTTTTTTTTTGTAATGGAAGAATGAACACAGAACACATGGAAACAATAAAGAATTTTAAAGAACAATGTGCCAGTTTTTACTCCGCCATGATCAACGTTGATCAAAGGAAGTAGAATATTTTGAGAGATTTCTTTGTCCAGACATCTCCAAATTGGGCGTTTTGGATTTGTGTGTGGTTTCCAGTTTCTCATGTAACACACTATTTTGTTCACCTTTATATCACTAATGGTGTTGCAGCAGTAACATACACTAAATAAACCACAAATATTGCCCTTAAATTGCACATGTCCCCCAATCTTCATCAAGCAAAGCCCAATTTCAGAAAAGCACAAAAGCATATTTTTCTCTATATAACATTTTCTACTTCTCACACCACTATGTGAGAAAGTTCTCTTTTTGCCCTAAAGAGAGATTCAGTCTGCTGGCTGGAATTAAAAGTAGTTTATAGTAAATCGGCTCACTATAGTGTCTGCGTATAATGGCTAAAAACTGATGTATGTATTTGGAAAGATGTGTCCGTCTTGAATGCATTGCTTTTAGGCTCATTTGAGGCGAAGTGGCCCTTTAAATCCCTGGATAGCTGCAGTATCTAAGAACTGCACTACTATATTTAAAGCTCTGAAAAGCAAAGACATTGTGTTAATGTCTTCAAACCAGGTTAGTGTGAAAGCTCTTCCTGATCAGTGATCTCCTTTGTCCAATCAGTGTGTTTCAACTTTCCAAACCATGCCCAGTGTCCTCTTTCATTTTCCCCTTAGCTGGTAAATAGGAAA
Organism: Liparis tanakae; assembly: GCA_036178185.1. Classification (NCBI taxonomy): domain Eukaryota; kingdom Metazoa; phylum Chordata; class Actinopteri; order Perciformes; family Liparidae; genus Liparis; species Liparis tanakae. Next base: position 10,232,692 of record CM070102.1, on the reverse strand, counting down.
CAGGGATGCGAGTGTTAAAACCTTTCAGCTGGCGTGCTGTGTGTCCTGAGAACAGTGAGAGGGACGGGGTAGAGGTCAGCTTTTTCCAGTGCTGACAGATGGGCGCCAGTATATGAGCGCTGGCGCTTTGTCGCCCCTGCCCACTCCAGATATCAGTGCACTGAGACTCGGACGAACTGGAGGCCGATGCACACATCAGACACGTCTCCATAAGAGCCAGCGGCTCGTGTCGGTGCCCACGCGTATTCGTGTCAGTTTGTCCCTGTTAATTCTGAGCAACAACACATGTGCGAGTCAGTTTGCTGGAGCCTCTCTGTATCAACAGCTCAGTGGCATCACCTGTTTCCGGTTTGCTGTCTTGTCCCTCATATTGCATGGACTATATCGGGAGTGGCGGGCTCATATCGACTGCAGATAAAACCAACTCTGTTTCAAATAATCATTTTCCTCTTTAAAAGTAAATGCGTTTTAATTGAGAAGAGGAATTGAGCTCCCTTTTTTCTTTCCACAAAATGTTATTTGTATTCAAATACAACACGTGGCGCCTTGATCGCCGAGTGGTAAACATCCCAGGTTTGATTACAACCTCGTTGCCTTTGTTACATGCCATACATCTCTCTCTCTTCACCCATTTTAACACTGTTCTTTGTTTCAATCAATTTGGTAACTTGGTCGCAAGTATACAGATTACATATGTGCATGAAAAGTATCCCAAGAAGAATGACTAAAATGCATTTTCCTGCATTATTAAGTTATTGAACTTGGGAATTTATGGCAATTATGCAATGTTACGCTGGCACCTCAACACCTCCGTTATGGGAACTGTGTGCCATTTGAGGAGGTACAGAAATACCCACCATACCACACATCTTTTTATGGAACAATGTGAAAAGCATGAACTCCCATATATAATCTACAAATAAGATTCATGTTCTTTTGCACAATATACTGTGTATTAAATCGACTACATCTGCTGAAACTCTGCACCTTCCTCGTGAGATCAAGGGCTCTTCTGTTCTTTTTCTTTTATTGGCCGCTCATTTTATTTGTTTGTCTTACTTATTTATGGCGTCATATTTCAGTCCCAGATTCTTAGGATTCTGACACCTTCCTGAAGGGCTTTTGAAGTGGCTCAAATGTCACATAGCGATCCATCCAGCATCTCCCCCTAACCCACATCAATCTCCAACTGTACACCATAGCCCACCGCTCTTATCACTGGCCACTTACAGTCCCTGACGTCCGTGGGGGGCTGCGCTTTAGTTTGGACTACAGCCATTTGCTATTCTTAAAACTCAACTCAGTGGAGCGGTGTTGAGGGAGAGAGCTCTGTTCTCCCTCCACTTATTTTTCCTCCGCCAGTAGCTTTGTCCGGTACTATGTTTTCTGTTGCCGTTTCCATCGAGCCTGCGTGAAAGCGAATGGACTTGATTAGCGAGTGAAACTGGGTTTTCTTTTGTGTGTGAGCGGGCCTGCTTCACATCAGTCATGAGCTCCAGCCTGGTCAACTCTTTAGCCAAAGTCTATGACCGAAATCCTCTCCATGGCCAGAAGACTGGCGGAAGGAAGCTCTCACTTAATGGAACGGATAGGGGCCAGGCCTCTTCGCCGGCGCCCTCCTCCCCCCCCGATGCTGCCCTGCGCTGCGTGGAGAGCCGAATGGACTCGCTGAGCTCTCAGATGGAGCGCTTGCTCAGCATGCAGCAGACCGTCTTGACCCGGCTGGACGGCCTGTCCCTGGACGTCAGGGGCATGGGTCGGGACCTGGCGTGGATGCGCGAAGAGGGCCACGGCGTGAGGCGCGGGTCCGGGGTTCACGCCGAGTGCAGGGATCTGCACGGGGCCGTCGAGAAGGCCGGCGACCAGATGGAGAGTCAGGGACGCAGGCTGGACGGGGTGGAGAGGCTGTGTGAGGGCACCCAGCAGGTGATTAGCTTCATCGGGGAAGTGGTGAAGAGCTCCAGGCTGGTGGAGCTGCTGTTCAAACAGCCTGGAAAGAAGGCAAACCAGAAGGTGAGAGATTTAACAACATCACAAGCGAGGTTTTTCATCAAGACTCGCTCTCAGAATCCAGGGTTTTTCCTTGCATCTCGTGTTCTGTTGTGACCTCCAACACTAGAGTACACACGGCGCAGCCCTAGGCCTCAGTGGATCTATTACCGTGTGCTGTGTCACTAATGTCGCCATTCTGAGAGTACTAATTGTATTGTGATCAAAGCGACAGATGCATTAAGCGCTGTTCGAAAGGTTGCCAATCCTTTTGTTGGAATATGTGACATAAACAGGTGAAATAAGGGACCTAAAGAGGTGAAATAAGGGACCTAAAGAGGTGAAATAAGGGACCTAAAGAGGTGAAATAAGGGACCTAAAGAGGTGAAATAAGGGACCTAAACAGGTAAAATAAGGGCCTAAACAGGTGAAATAAGGGACCTAAAGAGGTGAAATAAGGGACCTAAAGAGGTGAAATAAGGGACCTAAACAGGTAAAATAAGGGCCTAAACAGGTGAAATAAGGGACCTAAAGAGGTGAAATAAGGGACCTAAAGAGGTGAAATAAGGGACCTAAACAGGTGAAATAAGGGACCTAAACAGGTGAAATAAGGGACCTAAACAGGTGACATAAGGGACCTAAACAGGTGAAATAAGGGACCTAAACAGGTGAAATAAGGGACCTACACAATGCGTTTAGGTCCCTTCTCAAGCTGCCTGTCATTCTTCATGGTTCTGATATGGCTGTGAACACATCTATTTTTAGCTCTGCTGTACTTCAACATGTCATTCTGTGTAATGTTAAGTCATTTTCCCTGTTATTCTTCTCTGAGGTGTAAATGATTCGAGTCAGAATGGTTATCTTATCCAAACTGTGTCTTTATATTTAGTCCGGCCAGTTCTGAAGCCACACCCAGTCTGTATCCCATTGTGCATGTTTGTTGTAATTCATCTCTTGGAAGCAATATTGAGATTGTGCATAGAGTAGTGGGCTTATTAACCTTTTACTGCCTTGACTTTGGAGGATAGCCATGTGTGTTTGCGTGCAGGTTGGAATATCTCGTGGGCTTGAATTCTGCTGATTCAGAAGCTGTGTTTGTGGAATGTGGATAAGCAAACAGATGTGTGACATGAACCGACAGCCTGGGTCAGACATTAATTGAGAGAGAACACCTGAATATCTTTTCTGCCATCTCGTAACATGTCAAGCATGGATACTGTCCTTATGTTATGTTCTTTAATCACTGTAAAGCATATGTGGGAAAGAATATAGGGGTTTCTTGGGTTGCGAGGTATGTCGTCTGCAATAGAAGATATTTGACCTCTGATCTTTCTCCTGGAAGAGGCATCCATTCCACACAATATTATGCTTGAGTTACGAGCTCAACCGAAGCAACACTAAAATACACTTCTGCTTGCTGTCTGACTAATGTGCATATGACACATGACACATTTATGACCACGCTGTCCCAGACAGAAATCAGACTCAAAAACAAAGAGTTGCAAATATAAGGGTTATGATTTTTAAACCTGTTTCAAGTTTTGTCTCGTGCTTTATCTTTGTTTTATGCTTTCTGCAACCAGGCAAAAGATGACAAGGATAAAGCCAAACTGAGCCTGAAGGGCTTGAAGGCCCAGAAGAAGAGGAGACCTGCGGAGGCGTCAGGTAGGTTCAGACAGGATAGCATGTTTATATATATATATATATATATATATATATATATATATATATATATAAATGGAAGTTTAAAACTCTAGAAATATATCAGTAGATAGACTTTTTCTTTTAAACATTAACACATGATTTATTGTAGACTAAGTAATGGGACATTATACAGTGTGTGTACAGTGCTCTCTGGTGGACAAAGTGTGACAATGTTTATATATTAAATGTTGCCAAACATCTTCACTATTGCATCCAATATATAGTCGTGTATAGCATCCATTTTCCAAAACACATTGAAAACAATAGAAAGAACGTCCGTGTCGAGTGCCAAACATCGCTTATTTGCTTTGTTGTTCCCATGTCAGACACTTCTGTGCAGAATGAGCCTGTGCTGCAGGAGCAGGTGGAAAAGCTCAACAGGCAGAACACTGAGCATTCCCACGGAAGGGCCGAGGCTGACAATCAGAAGGGGGAGGAGGAGAGGGAAAGTGGGGGAAGAAGACAGGAGTCGGCGGAGCTGATCCTGGACGGACCACACACCTCTGCTGCCCAGTCAGAGGACAGGACGAAGGCAACCAAGGAGACGGAAGAGGAAGAGGAGGGGGGTGTCTTGGATGACTCAGAGTTAGAGGTAGAAAAGCAGGAAGAGGGGGCTGGAAAAGTGGAAGATGATGGGAAAACCGAGCATAAAGAGGAGACAGAAGGATCCTTAGAATCCGAAAAGGCTACCTCCAAGACCTCTCTCCTGCCACAGGAGAGGTACTTTTTACGCCAATCACAGTTTTATGTTATCACGTCTGTCTCAGAATAGAACACCGGGCAAAGATAACTGATTATCTTTATTTCTTTTCTCGTTATTTATTCATCACAGAAGTCAATGGAGCGCACATTTAAAAAAAAGAAACCGAATAAAGTCAAATATTCAGGTGCTCAATGTGTCATTTCATTTTCACGTGTAGCTCTGAGGAAGCCGGCGACGTGGCCACATGCAGCAAACGCCGTGTCTCAGAAGAGGAGCCTGTGAAGGACGACCTCAAGAAAAGCCGAGTGGAAGACGGTGGAGGGGAAAGTGCCGACGGGCAGGTGGTCGAGGGGACAGAGCCTCTGGTCCCAAAATCTGACGAAGTAAAGACGGAGGTGGAGAAGGAGGAGGTGAAGAAGGAGGAGGAGGGGAAGGAGGAAGAGTCGGCAGTGAAGGAATTTATTATTGGTAAGACGTGTTTTCATTTTTTACAGTGCATGAATGCATGAGAAACAGTCCTGAAATAAAATACTGTGGGCATATCCTTGGTTTTATAGGCAATTAAACTTTATTTTGTACAACTTTTGATCATATGTATCTTTCAATTTAGTTGGGAATCAGGTATGCACATTTCTTTTGCCAGAAAAAAGGTTAGTTGATTTGTGAGGAACTTTTATTTTTAAAATTAGACCTTGGCCTAACCTTGTCATACCCTGTCGTGTATATGGTTTTATATAACTATATAGCTTAATTTGTTGTTGATATAAGATAGTCTCCGATGCCTTACTGGCTTGATTAATTAATCAAATTCAAATCAACATAAACTTTGTTGAAAGGCTGAAAGCTTTCTTTGTTTTCTAAGCACTATTATCTTTCAAATACAAGATGAATAGTCAAAAAGACACATTTCTTCAGTCAACAATTGACTAGAAATGATGAAACAGTACAACTGTATCCCTGAAGTTTAAACAGAAACTCAGATTTGATCCATTAGTGATGTATGTAAGACTCCCAAACTGAAAATGAATCCACTTTTTGTCGTATCCATGTGCTGCGAGCTTTCCATACGGACTCGACTTGGTTGTGCGTCGGTGACATTTAACTTTTCGCCCGCCAGACTTTGAAACAGCTCCAGTGTCATAACAGCATGGCCACTCGAGGGTCACTAACATGTCAGTCGGCACAGCTGGCAGAGCAGATAGTGAGACGTGCTGCTATTTTGATCCACTTTGTTTCTGGGGACCGAGGCCTCTTCCTCCGACTGTGCATCGCGCTCTCTGTTTTCGGCAACAGCAAATTCGTCCTTTCATTCTGTCTTGCTTTGCGATCTTTTTCAGAGTCAAGCCCTCCACCGTCAGCGCCTTTCGACCACCGCATCGTGACTCCCAAACCCCATCAGATAGCCACCTATTACACCATCAACAGAGACGAGGTCCTGGGAGGGTGAGGACCCCCGAATACCAAAGACACTTCAACACATTGGCCCTCTCTGATAAAATAACAGGATCTCACAGCATGTGAGGGGATGTCTAATAGTTTTTTCCAAGGACTTTTTAATGCCCCTCTAAATGGCATTTGATTTTGAGCCCCAGAGGGCTCTTCTGAATAAGCGGGGCTCTGATGTAATAGACGAGCGCTAAATCCTGCCTCACAAGCTAGAGATTACTCATCTGCACGCAAGCACATTGTTCAAATTACTGACATAATGGCACAGTATAATGCCCTAATTACTGTATGACTGAAGGAGCCATTATAATGATTAATAAATATTCTCATAATCTATTTTCTAATGGCTTATTGTTCCCAGATTCCTAGTTCACAGAGCCAAAAATGGCATTTTTAAATTGGTTGTTGTGTCAGACTAACTATCCAAAATCCAATTTACTGTGATATAAAACAGAGAATGTTCTTTGTTTGAGATGCTGTAACCAGCAATTATTAAAAAGTTGGCCATGAGAAATTCATTAAGTTATCACGATTATTATTTATTCCAATCGTGTAATCCTTTCAGCAGAATCAATGTTTTGTAAATACCAAATCTAATTTAGGATAGCTCTTCTTCTATGTCTTGACTCGTCTGTGTGGTTTGCGTTTCTTTCATCAGGGGACGTTTTGGACAAGTCCACAAGTGCATAGAAAACTCAACTGGTTTATTGTTGGCTGCCAAGATCATCAAAGCCAGGAGCCAGAAAGAGAAGGTGTAGTAATGATCCGCCAATAAATGCTTAATGTGAGACAGATTATGTATGTTTAACAATCATCTAATTTAGCCAGTAGCTTCACCAAATTAGTTTCAATAGCTTTTCTCTGGAGAGCTTTTATTTTGAAGCAGCTGCAATAAATAAAGACACCTTTATGTGGTTTGGGGCAGACCTGACCACATACCGTTATATGGTCTGGGGCAAATCTGATAGATATGGAGACACTGCTCACTGTAGGATGTCGTTCATATGCGGGTCACAAAATCAACATGTATTGTGGGATATGTAGTCTAAGATAACTGTACAATATAAAGGAGAAAGTACTTTAATTTTAAGATGATCATATGCTTTTCGAGCTGTAGTGGGCTATATAAAATAATGTCTTTCATTGACATGCATTTGTTTCTGCCTTTTGTCTGCTTGTGTCTCAGGACGTGGTGAGGAATGAGATCCAGGTGATGAACCAGCTGAACCACCCCAACCTCATCCAGCTGTACGCCGCCTTTGAGTCGCGCCATGACATCATCCTGGTCATGGAATAGTAAGTCAGGGCTCGTGGGTTCATCTGGGCGCACAGTGTTTGTTCCCATTTGTCAATACAAACAAACTTACATGCTCCGTCTTCTGTAGTGTGGAGGGAGGGGAGCTGTTTGACCGCATCATTGACGAGAACTACAACCTGACGGAGCTGGACACAGTGCTGTTTATACGCCAGATCTGTGAAGGGCTGCAGTACATGCATAAGATGTACATCCTACATCTGGACCTCAAGGTGAAGCTACTTCAACTTAGAATTGATGATTCTTCACATTTTACTGTCATTTTGACCAGCTTACTTGTTTCCATCTTATCTAACCCAATCATCAAGCCTGCTTTTTAGGAGGGTGTAGGGGGGTGTTCTAATTAAACTGCTTTTAATGTGTGATTTTAATTGTAATTTTATTTATTTTTATTGCATAGCTTTTAGGATATTTTAAATATGTGTTGTACAGTTTCTTTGAGTATTTTGAAAAGCGCTATAGAAATGTAATGTATTATTATTAATATTATTATTATTATTATTAATTATTATTATTATTATTATTATTATTATTAATGGACTTGTACAAGGGGAAGAAAATATCCACAGCCATTTGATCACTCTCAGGCTTTACGATGTATAATTGTCTTTACTCCTCTATAATTCTCCTCTTTTGTTCCTTTTCAGCCTGAGAACATTCTTTGTGTCAGCAGAGTTACTAACAAGATTAAAATCATTGACTTTGGCCTGGCCAGGAGGTAAAATATGACATCTATTTACATTTCAAATATTTGTTAACTCTCAACTTTCACAACAAGACCTTCTCAGCCCCAGACATATCTCTTATGTTTCTGCTGGTCCTCTGACAGGTACAAACCCAGGGAGAAGCTGAGGGTCAACTTTGGAACACCAGAGTTCTTAGCCCCTGAAGTCATCAACTATGAGTTTGTTTCATTCCCCACTGACATGTGGAGCCTTGGCGTCATCACTTACATGCTGTGAGTTGTGACTGCTCCGTCACATATACATGTACAGTAAATATATATAATAATATATATTTATATCCGCTGACAGTAGCATCCCTGACCTCTGTATCCTCTCCAGGCTCAGCGGCTTGTCTCCGTTTCTGGGGGACGATGACAACGAGACGTTGAACAACATCCTGGCCTGCCAGTGGAACTTCGAGGAGGATGAGTTTACGGACATCTCCGACGAGGCAAAAGAATTCATCACCCTTCTGCTGGTAAAGAGCAAGAGCTGGAGGATGAGCGCCGCTGAGTGCCTCCGGCACCCCTGGCTGTCAGACCGGAGTCTGCACTATCGACTCAATCAGAAGGTAAAAACCACTATCAGGTTAAACAGAGCTGTGGGCAGGCCTCTCATGATTACTGCTACCTCCATTGTTTCCACCTAAGTAAGCTTATATAAATTACATTAAGTTACACAAATTGTTATACATTTTACAATTCCAATTTTAATTTAGTTACATAGCGGTTGGTAAGTAGGTGAGAGGAAAATAGGGCCACCAGGACAACCCGGAAATTTAAATATTTGTACAATTTGTTTGAGATTAAGCATGGAAAGGTTCTATGATAATTGACGACTTCATAAAGCTCATTCGGTGTATGTCATACTCTGATGTGTTATTGAAGACACCAGTCTTAAGAGATATGTGCGACAAAAAAAGTTTAAATAGCACTAATAGATTGGCAACCAAACAGTGTTCATGTAGTTACTTTGTCCAAGGCACTAATTCAGAGGATCCCCTCTCATTGCAGAGAAACAAGTGCCACTCCACACACACTCCTTCTCCAGAGGGCCAGACAGGTAAGACTGAGATTTCTTTCTGCAAGTTACGGCTTTATTTCTCAATCAAAAGCATTGTTTCTTCCTAATCCGGCTGCTTACAAACTTAAAACCTGAGGTCTGCTTTTTTTTCCCCTTCTCTTCTCTCTTTTTAGAAACGCTGTGAGGCCCTCAGCATGCCTTTTGACAATGTCGGGCCCCGGAGCTCAACACTGGACCAATGCTGCTGGACCTGTCTGGCTACTGGATAACTACTCTCGCATCCTCACGTTAGCTTAGCTTTGAAAGCTGGTAGTTCTGACCTGAGTAGTGTGAAGCCTGCAGGAGAGGAACAAACTTTTTTTCAACGCTGTCATTGAGTCAAAAAACATCTGCAGAGCACGACACCTCCTACTGAACCAGAGTGGCACCGCTAGCTCTACGGTGGTGCGTAGAACGACCTGCATAAACAAAAGACTTGAGCGACTGTCACTTCTACAACGTCCAACGTCGTGAACAAGTAAAGGATGAAAAGCAGCAGTTTAGCATCGAACGGACACCTCGGCACTTATTGTAAGTCGCTTTGGATAAAAGCGTCTGCTAAATGACATGTAATGTAATGTAATGTAACACCATGAACAGTTTGTCATGTTGGCCTGGTTTGTTGCATGCGTTGCACTTTTTGTCCTATTTCTACAAGAGTTAGCATACAACTATTATAGACCGAAAGATTTATTCAATTAATATATTATTGTGAATACAGATTTTTTTTCTTTCTTTCAATTTACAAGTCTTATAAAAGTTATTATTTCTTGAGCGTAAAGTAAAAAAAAAAAAAAAAACTTGGTTGAAGTTGAAGTCACAGCACATTAATTTATTTGTACAGTATGTAACACAACACCTGCTTTCATTCCCCTGAAAAGTGAGGATATCTCAATTTACATTTTCACTGTAGACCGGATTACTTTCTATCGTGCCATAGCTCTTCTTTCGCTTCAGCAGTTTGCAGTTGCCCTCTCACCTTCCATGAAGGCACAACGGACAACAGAATACTACCTATGAACGACTCCTGATTATGACTGAAGTGGATTCTTATGTTCATTTATTCACTGGTTCTGCTCCAGACAATTCTTAAAGTGCAACACTTTTATATTCAAGATGGGATTTCTTTCAGGGGAGAGAAACAGGATCTGCCTGTACTGCAACAACAGAGCGGAGATGACGTCGGCGCTGACTGATTTATTATCCCGTTCTTGCTAAGAGATGCAAAGTCGGTTGAATATTTATCACTCACTAGTTGGCTGCTCCAACTAGAAATGGAACAGCTTTTTGATCTTGAATACTTGTTTATTTGAATTTATGATACCTTTTTTTCAATTAAATGTAGAATATGAATAAACAAATAAATAGAGCACACTAAAAAAAAAGTGTTGTGTTTCTTACAGTATATTTCTTAAATATTAAAATTGTGTGACCATTTGCGTGAAATGTTGTAAATGTTGGACACTGAGACTGCATATCCACATTTTAAAGTATTTGAAGGAGTTTAAAAAAAATATTCCTGCATGTCTACGCGCCTTGAAGAAAACAAGACCATTTAAATATCTGTACACATTAATAGTTAGTTTCGTTGGCAATAAACACAACTTCCTGTATGAGCATGTCGCTTCCACAATAGAAAATGTAAATGAAAAATTGACATTAAATGAAAGCACAATGTAAAAATACTAAATCATGTCTCCTTTTTCCAACTGTGGAGGCTTTCAGCTGTAATTTGGAAGAGCGGTCCAGATTCCATAATTCCTGTCCAGTACTTTATCATTACATTTCACAATCTGCTATTGTACAGAAACAATTGACAGAGATTTATATCCATGTATTGATGTGACTTGAGGCTGGAGGTGTCATCGTCACTTCAAACCTCTCGTTGTGCTGGGTTTGTGTGTTCACATGCATAATATACTAATAATACAATGGTGTTTTCTTTTTTTTCTGTTTTTTTTTTTCTAACAGTTTTCTATCAGTTTGATTCCAAGAAACACTAAACTTCATTTTATATTTAGTTTCACCAGGTCATACATTTCATTTCACCAGGTCACGTAGGGCTAAGACTCAGATGCTTTACAGAGAATAAAATGTTAACAATTACCTGACAAGGACCATTCAGTGTCCTGCCAACAGGCAGTATCATAGACGTTTTTTATTTGTTAAAATTTAACCAAATCGATAGTTGTTTCAGATCAAAAAACTGTCGTAGGAATCTTTTGTACAACTGACAATTGTTAACCATTTAGTTAGTCAGCAGTTTTTGACATGAGCGTTAACAGCTCAGATCAGAAAGCAACATATAATATTTAGTTCGGATTACTTTTTTATTGTACAGAACAAGACTTCCCAAACTAAATAATACATCTAGTTAATCAAAGTGGAAAAACTGAGGGAAAAACAACTTCATATTCAACTATTGTCAGGTAGATTTCCTCCTCTCTTCAATCCGGACTCTTTCTTTTCCTCCTCCTCATCGGCCCTCTTGCGGTCTACGATGAGACTGTGGCTCAGTGGTGAGCGGGGCCGTCCTGCAGTCACAGGATCGGCAGTTCAAACCCCAGTTTATGAACATGTGTGTGAATGTCAGTTAGTCCTGATGGGCAGGTGCAACCTCAAGCCCTTGCAACAGTCAGACAAAGAAAACCAGTCGTGCCCGATGGCTAACATAGTTGCAGGTTGTCACAGGGTGTGTTAATGTCAGACAGCGTGAGTCAATGCCCAGAGAAAACCAGGAGGACATTTCCTTATTTGTTTTGCTATCGATGCAGAGTGGACGTCAACTTGGATATTCATGAAGCACAAAAGCGGAATTACTGGGCTGATTTGACTCTCAACGTCCCATTCTCTCGTTTGCACTTCACCCTGCATTCTCTCTCGTGTTCCCACACACACAACACAGGTGTGAAGGATGAAGGCATCTGCACAGCAGTGGGCGCACAGTGAGAGTTAAATACCTCGAAGCACACAGCGAGACACCTGCCGTCCAAACAAGAGAAGAGAAGAAGTTGAGCGCCGAGCTGTAACGGAGCTGAGTGTTTTTCTCTTTTGATCAGGCAGGGTGGACGAGCAGACTGCTGTGCTTCTCAGGACCCCAGGCATTACGACAATGTTTTGGCCTACTTTATATAATGTTCTCACTCAAACTCGATGAAAATAAGCATCAGACTCCTTTCTCATTGCTTGTGGAGGAGTAAGCCCTTCCACTTTTTGTTTGCACCTGAGGCAAATGGTGAAAACGTATTTAATAATGTATTTAAAACTGTATTTGTGTATTTTACTTATCTTTAAAATTCTCAAACCAGAGTTGATGATTGTTGGTTAAATAGAAAGAATAACCGATACGTTGTTATGAGTTTTATTTAGTTTCTGTTGAGTATGAATAAAGTTTAAATGATCACAAAGGTAAAATTATATAGTTGCTTGACTGGAGCAATATAGTCCAGCTGTGGCAAGCCAGAACCTGGTGGAATTTATTTTTTCAGAAGAAAAAAGGCGCCTGACGAGAACGGACGCAGCTTTTGGGGCCAGATGACTTTAGCCCAAAGCTGAACCTATTTTAGGACGATTGGCTAAATTTATATCTTTAATCAATAATGGGCTAAACTGCTTCTTAGACCCGTCTCTTCTGGGCCAGAACCATTCGACCCCAGTGCAGACATGAAGACATGAAGACAGGCAGAGAGGAAGTGCAGGAAGTGAAGCAGGTGCATATATTTTGCGCAGATATCCTATTTTACAGATATTACTGGGTATATTCCATATCTCCAAAACCCAACTATTTACAATTTGTGAAATTTATAAATATAATTAATATTTTTATTTTATTTTCTCAGGGTAGGTGGGTCCAGGCCCCATGTCCATCTATCAGCCAGCCGCTACTGCCCTCTACTGAAGTCTGATAGCTTTGAGGAGAGCATATGAACTGTATTCTTTTGTATGTCAATAAATTCTAATAATTTTCCAAACCCCCACATTGTATCGTACTGGAAAACGGGCACAAAATGAGCGCATACGCCTGGTTGTCATGTCTCTCTCACTGCAGATCGGAGCAGGAGCCGATAAACATCTGTGAATACTGACAAAAGCTGGGTGGTGGTGGCTATTCTGTTCAATGGCAAAGGGCTTTAGACTGTAATGTAATCACACCTCCCAGCATGCACGGCACGCTGGGAGGTGTGATTACATACAAAGTAAAGCAACATTACAGTGAGAGAGTGCTTTCACAGGCTACTGACACGCTCAGCTGGAGCAGATGTTTTCATACATGTTCAAATGTTCAAGAATAATGCAAGATTATAGGAGGTGCTCTGAGTGTTTGATTGCTCCTCTTAAGATAGTGTTTCAAGTTATGTGAACTGAATTCCTCTATCAAGGTCAATATATTAAGTTCTGGTCCTGAAATTGTTTATTTTGGCATGCTGACCAGTCAGTTCTAACATCGCAGATCCATATGTTCCTCTTAAATATAAAGAAAGCCACCTTTTTCCATACTTTATGGAAGTATCATGAACATCATCAGTATGTATTACAGGGGCCCACGATGTAAGAGCCCCTACACATCAGTAAATGAATCATAAGGTCAGCCGCAAAGAGAAAGAAAACAACTTGTTTGGGAATTGGGAAGATGTGGAACTTAACAGGACAGGGACTGGTGGGAAACACACACGGGCAGGAAGTGAAGTACTCTGAAATGAGAGGAAGAGATGAGTGACACAATTACAAAATAAACAATGTGAAAACAAGGATGTAACAGGTTTGTGGCTGTCACAGGTAGGTTTCTTCTCCAAGCACCAACCAAAGGATGAGCATACAAAGAAGGATATTTGTTAATATCATTTATTGTAACTGCAGACCGTGCTTCTTCTAATCTAAACGTGTGTTATTGTGTTCACAACATTATTATCCTACTTGTTTGATTCAATAGTGGCGGGACAGTGATGACGCGCAGAGCAACTCGAGAGCTGATTGGCCCGAGTTGCGAGATTACCGCCTCAAAGCGGCGCCCGGAAAAATAGAGTCTGTACGTTGACTTTTCATGGGATTTAACCGCGCAGGGATTCAGAGATGCAGAACAACTACAAGACACAAAATGACACCTAAACAACTTAAAGGTCTTTGTTTATGGCTCCTTCAGGTAGTGGGGCCCTTTCCATGACTGCACAGGGGCCCATTCTCTCATACTCCACCCACGTCTGAGTTTGGGTCCCAGCACTTATTTGCCGTTTGCTTGACTGAAAATGAGAGCATCATACTTTTCATTGTTGTTCACACATTTTGCTTGTTTTCAAGCCAACATAATTGGTATATCTTTGAGAGTTTACTCAAATTAGAAGTCAAGTTCTGTAGTTTTTCATGTCCTAAAACATGGGTCTGTAAGAGGAGGAAATGTAGAAATGTCCTCTCTGTACACGTCGGCATTGTTGCTTCTGTCGGCTGATTACTTAGTAAAAGTGTTGTTGTGCTTGTACAATATGTACGTGTGTATGTATGTATGTATTTGTATCAATGTTGCTAAAGTAAACACTTGTGAAAAGTAACTTTTTAGTTGTTATTGAGACATTTGGGTCCTCAGTTACTCATTTGACCATTTTGGTTCACATAATATTCACACAGAATGTATTTTTTTTCTACTTCACCCAGAACCAGAAGAGACTTATATACACGGCTATATTTTTTAAATGTATAACCAATAACTATTGAGATTTAGCTTTTACATCTCTGACTTTACATATGACAAAACAAATGGTGTTCTAATATGAATGTACAGACCATATATCACCTGAATAGTTCAAATTAATACCTAGAACATCTCTATCATACTGCAGATTTTCTTTGTAACAAAATAGTGTTACACGGTTCAATGTGTGAGATATGGCTACATAGTGTTTCACCTCTGCACCTATAACATCTGCACCAACACCCAGTCTGTGCCACACTTCCAGCTCTGTTGCTAGTTTATCTTTCCTGCTAGTCTCACCTTCATGTTTCTAGCCTGATACTCAGAAGACCAGTTGTCTGCCGATACTGCCAACACCAGTTTGCTAGGCCCATCCTGAATAACAAGATTCCCTCAGCCACGCTTATGCATTATGCATTATGTGTTGCAATTCGGAAAGGTGGAGCTCAACTCCTTTTTATCAGTTGATGTATGTTGTGTAGACCTACAGTATACAAGAAAAAACAGGTGACTGTGGTTGAGTGGTTAGCAGTTCCGTCTTTCAATCGGGAGATAGGTGGTTCAATCCCAGCTCTAGTTGACGTGTCCTTGACAATACTTGACCCTGCAATGCTCGATGTACCTGTGTTTACAGTGTATGAATGTAACGTGATTGTAAGCTGCTTTGGATGAGTGTAAGCTAAATGAAATGTAATCAGAATTATCTATATTGGCTTCAATAAACAGTAGAATAAAATACTCATGTGCAGTATGACTTCCTCAAAATCCTACTTAAGTACATGACTTGAGTGAATGCACATTCCACCACTCCTTCTGACAAACGCCCACACAACGCAACCTATTGTGCACAATCATTGACTCAAGTGTGTGCGTGTGTATATATAAATACGTGTGTGTTCCCTCTTACTCCGTTAGGGGGCGCTGTGATTAAGGACCTGCGGTCCTCTCGGACACTCCTCCCTCTTTAAGGAAGACTCGTCTGCTGCACGCACATGCTCTCTCTCTATTGGCTGAACACACACGCCGCTTCCTCCTACGTAGGCTCCTGCGCAGTCTTTCCTTTTTTCAGCGGCGTGTGTTTTGGTTTACGGATGCTGAGGAGGCTCGTCGGTACTCTCACTGCAACTAAACACACCGCGACACAGCCGCTGTGACAGCCTTGAAGATATGGCTATGTGCTCCGAGTCCGCTAACCTTAGCTCCGCGGTGGGCGGGGAGCCGAAGAAGGAGAGGAAGGTCGCTGTTATCACTGGCATCACCGGACAGGTAAACGCGGACGTTCCTCCCCTCCTCTCCCCAAGCGGTATCTAGCGAGAGCTATCTGCTTAGAAACGCCTTCGTTGTTGGCGGGATGTCTGTTTGTAACTACCAGTAAACTTGACACCTGTGCTAGTTGCTTTAAAAAAAAAACAACTCTCCCAGTCTGTCACTTTTGAAATGTCCCTTTGTCTCCAAACAATCGAGCGTTCCTGTATTTTACATACCTGCAAACTTGTCTTGTCTCGGCGTTTATGATTGGAGTCACGGAGATCATGCGATGTGCAATAAACATCTTTGATGGGACACGTCGAAGGAACAGAATCATGGAACAGACTCATGGAACAGAATCATGGAACAGAATCATGGAACAGAATTATGGAACAGACTCATGGAACAGAATCATGGAACAGGCTCAAAGCTCAGCAGAGCATACAAGTAAAACAAAAAGAAGGAAGTTGGTTAATGAATGACTTTAACCATTATATATAATGACAATGTAAAGTTGTTATTACT
This sequence comes from Liparis tanakae, assembly GCA_036178185.1. Taxonomy (NCBI): domain Eukaryota; kingdom Metazoa; phylum Chordata; class Actinopteri; order Perciformes; family Liparidae; genus Liparis; species Liparis tanakae. The sequence continues at coordinate 10,216,292 of CM070102.1, read as the reverse complement.
ATTATTAGGGCCCGATTGCTGAATTATTAAGAGGACCTTTTTTCTTGGATGTGGAGACAACAAAAAAGTCACCTGCACCCCCGTTGTCACCTTTTTCACCCCATATGAGTTTGCAGGTATGATTCTAACGTCACCTGTCCCGCTGGGCGTTTGACTCGTGCAAATCCTTTTTCTATTGGCTGATGTTGTGCTTAAATCTGGGGTCCGACCAAAATCCACCGAAATTGACATAAACCCATCAAGGAAAAGGGGACGGAGTTGCAATCATGCAGCGCGAATGTGAAAGTGAAAAAAAAAACAGTAGTTTATTGACTGAAGGACGTTTAATGTCAACCTGTTTCAGGGACAACGTTGCTTAAG
>CM070102.1:10193432-10210932 GCA_036178185.1 Liparis tanakae | reverse complement strand
TGTCTAATTTACCATTCTATGGAGAACAATATGACACTCATTAACAACTATGACATTCTGTAACTACCTGGATTTACAGTTCACTTGGTGCATCGTTTACTTCCAGCTCAACTCATTGACTGTCATCCTGGCTCTTTGAGAGAGCTCCTTGCAGAGTGAGCCACGCAGCAGCCTCCCCCCAGGTCCTAGTGCCTGGGGATTATGGTCTCTTTTCTTTTGACGGAGCTCAATGTTGACTATTTTTAGAACATGCCGTGCGGGCGACTCACCTGGTGCCCGCGGGCACCTGGTAGCCCGCGGGCACCGTGTTGGTGACCCCTGATGTAAAGGAAGAATGCAAGTTTGAGGATGTGGTAGATGGGCAGAACTGGCTTTACTGGTATTTGTGTATGATTTCAGATTAGTGGTTAAATGTCACCACAAGACTGTAGGGGTTGGATTTGATTCCGATTCAGAGGCCTACGATGTGATTTATGAAATAAATACTATCAGCAACATTTTTTCGAGGGGTGTTTGTATGTAAATCTTTTTAAACACTGCATATTTGCAATTCAATTCACAGATTTTTATATAGCCCCAAATAAAAAATGACAAATTCACACGCTTCTTGCAGTGCATGTTTGGTATATTTTCATCTACTTTGTAATATCAGTTTATCCAAAAATATGCAAGCCAGGGATCAACGTTCAACAGGTAAACTGTAGCTTGTCCATGAGAGATAACGCCCCTGGGTTTCATGTTAAAAAACATCGACGGGGGCTATATAACAGGCATGTACCAGAGGGGTCGGCGAGGGTTTGGGTTCAGGCTTAGGTGATCAGTTTTAGGATTAGGCAATTATGCCTACATTTGATTGGGCCACAAAGGCCGGTAACAATAAACTCCACCTCTTTTATTGTGTATAAAACGTACGTAAAATGTATGTTTGATAGTCCATCAATCTCCTCAACCCACGTCAAGATCGGCGAGCAGTAAACGACACATGCATTTTAGATTTGAAGAAGATGCTGCTCTTTTAAAGAAGCCGAAGCTCGATCCTTCCGTTTTATCAAATTTTAGGCCAATTTCTAAACTTTCGTTTTTATCAAAAGTTTTAGAAAAAGTAGTTTCAAACCAACTTCTAACTTTCATGAATCACAACAATATATTTGAAAAATTTCAGTCAGGTTTTAGAGCACTACATAGTACAGAAACTGCCCTCCTCAAGGTAACTAACGATCTCCTTTTAACAGCAGACAGGGGGGAGAGCGCAGTTTTAATTCTTTTAGACCTGAGTGCAGCCTTTGACACAGTAGACCATGCCATTTTAATTGATCGCCTTAAAAACTGGGTCGGCATCAAGGATGCTGCACTCAGCTGGTTTTATTCTTACCTTTTAAATAGAACCTTTTCGTCGCCATAGGGATCACTCCCTCCACGGCACACATTACCTGTGGCGTACCACAAGGCTCAATTTTAGGTCCGATTTTATTCTCTATTTATATGCTTCCACTCGGCCAAATCCTCCAACGGCACAAGGTTTCTTTTCACTGCTATGCTGACGACACGCAGATATACCTTCCGCTGAGACCTGGTGACCCAAAGAGCCTAGCTGCTATCCTGGACTGTCTCTCTGATGTCAAATGTTGGATGGCACAAAACTTTTTACAACTCAATAACTCAAAATCGGAAGTCATATTATTCAATTCCCCAAACAATAACACTAGCCTCATTCAGAGTGAACTTGGTCCCCTGTCCGCCTACATAAAACCTGTTGCAAGAAACCTGGGCGTAATGTTCGACACCAATTTAAATTTCGAAACACAAATTAAAAAACCCGTCCAGTGCTGCTTCTTCCAATTACGCACCATTTCCAAAATCAAACCCATATTGTCACACCCGATCTGGAAAAAGTCATACACGCACTCATATTTTCAAGACTCGACTACTGTAATTCACTCCTCTCAGGCATTACCCATAAATCTATCTCCCGCCTCCAGCTAGTCCAAAATGCAGCAGCTAGGCTTCTTACTGGTTTTAACAGACGACTACATATTACTCCAGTTCTGGCCTCACTCCACTGGCTCCCAGTTAGTTTTAGAATTGGTTTTAAGATTTTGTTGATCACTTTTAAGGCCCGTCTGGGTCTTGCCCCGGATTACGTTATCGAAATGTTAACGCCATATAAGCCATCTCGCAGCCTTAGATCCTCCGGTGGGGCCCTCCTGGCCGTTCCAAAGTCGAGGCTTAAATCAAAGGGTGATCGTGCTTTTTCCACCAGGGCCCCTCGACTTTGGAACAACCTACCGGAGGAAATAAGGCTGGCAGAATCAATAACTTCTTTTAAATCACTTCTTAAAACCCACTTTTATAGAACTGCTTTTAAGTGATGTCGTCCTTTTGAATTTGTATTTTAATTGCCTATTTGTTTGGTTTTACTTGTATTCAATGCTTTTATGGTATGGTCTTTTTTGTTTGCCACCATTTAAGTTGTGTTTATGCTTTGTTTATCTGTAGAGCACTTTGTAAACTTTGTTTTTAAAAGTGCTATATAAATAAAGTTATTATTATTATTATAATAATGTCCTTTTAATGCACTTAACACCATTTGCCAGCAGATCTAATTGTTTATTTCTGAGAAAGAACCACGATTTGGAAACTTGCATAATAAAATGAATCATTTAGTTTTTTTGCTGCGTTTGTTCCACAGCGCAGACGTTTCAAGAATGGCTCTCATCGAGTCAATTGATCTGCTGACTGAGTTATTGGTCTATTCGTAATCCATTGCAAGAAATGTGTACCTTGATAGGTTGGATATTCGTCAGACAGTTAAAATGTACTTTTTACCTATAAAAAAAAATAATTTTCATGTCCTATATACCAATGAATTTAATTCAATTCAATTCAATTCAGTTTATTTGTATAGCCCAGTTTCACAAATTACAAATTTGTCTCAGAGTGCTTTACAATCTGTACACATAGACATCCCTGCCCCAAAACCTCACATCGGACCAGGAAAAACTCCCAAATAACCCTTCAGGGGTAAAAAGGGAGAAACCTTCAGGAGAGCAACAGAGGAGGATCCCTCTCCAGGATGGACAGATGCAATAGATGTAATGTGTACAGAAGGACATATTTAGAGTTAAAATACAGTCAAGGAATCTGACAGAGTTTATCAATAGTTCATATTTAGGCATATTCCACGATGGAGAGTTTGGAGAACTCCCAAGTGGAGGAGTGGCGGAGTCCCAGCAGGGCAGTGGGACAGCTGGCGACAGGAACTCACGATCCAACCATCGAAGGTCCATCAGCAGATGGAATCTATGCCGTCTCATAGGGTCCGATGACCCCATGAGACGTGAAGTCAGAAGGACTCGGGAGAAAGCAGAGTTAGTCATGTGTGATGGAGAGATGAAGATTCATCCATAGGAGAAAGAAAAGAGGAGAGAGGTGCTCAGTGCATCCTAAACATCCCCAGCAGCTATAAGCCTATACCAGCATATCCAGGGGCTGGACCAGGGCAAACCTGATTCAGCCCTGACTATAAGCTCTGTCAAAGAGGAAAGTCTTCAGTCTACTCTTGAATGTGGTGACTGTGTCTGCCTCCCGGACTGAAGGTGGAAGCTGGTTCCATAAAGAGGAGCTTGATAACTAAAGGCTCTGGCTCCCATTTTACATTTTAAGACTCTCGGAACTACAAGTAGCCCCGCATTTAGTGAGCGCAGCTCTCTGGTGGGGCGATATGGTACTACAAGCTCTTTAAGATATGATGGTGCATCACCAATTAAGGCTTTGTAAGTTAAGAGAAGAATTTTAAAAGTGATTCTTGATTTTACAGGGAGCCAGTGCAGAGCAGCTAGTGCAGGAGTAATGTGATCTCTTTTCTTAGTTTTAGTGAGAATACAAGCTGCAGCATTCTGGATCAACTGGAGGGACCTAAGAGATTTATTAGTGCAGCCTGATAATAAGGAGTTGCAGTAATCCAGTCTCGAAGTAACGACCGCGTGAACCAATTTCTCTGCATCTTTTTGAGACAAGATGTGCCTGATTTTTGAAATATTACGTAGATGGAAGAATGCAGTCCTTGAGATTTGCTTTATGTGGGAGTTAAAGGACAAGTCGATCAAAGATAACGCCGAGATTCTTTACAGTGGTGTTGGATGCTAGAGTAATGCCATCTACAGAAATCACATCACCAGATAATTGATCTCTGAGGTGCTCAGGGCCGAGTAGAATTACTTCGGTTTTGTCTGAGTTTAACATCAAGAAGTTGCCGGTCATCCATGTTTTTATGTCACTAAGACATGCTTGAATTTTAGTGAGTTGGTTAGTCTCCTCTGGTTTTATCGATAGATATAGTTGAGTATCATCTGCATAACAATGAAAGTTTATAGAGCGTTTCCTAATAATATTGCCCAAAGGAAGCATGTATAAGGTAAATAGAATTGGTCCAAGCACAGAACCTTGTGGAACTCCGTGACTAACGTTGGTGGTCATTGAGGCTTCATCGTTTGTTCATCAATTTAGTAATGATTAGGGGTGTCACAATACCAAAAATTCAGTAGTCGATACCGATACCAGTAAAATAACACGATTCTCGATACCAATTTCGATACCACAGTAAAAAAAAAAAGATTCCATGTACAATATATGTTAAATATTTGAAAAATAGCAAGACATAAAAAACATGTACAACAGAGCATATCACAACATAATAAAGTAAAATGTTTTGGAAGCCTACATAAGGTGCCTTATGTATGGCTTCATTTAGCTGGGTTAGCACATCCTGAGTTAATATTTCACTTTTCTTTGTGGCAGATGATGCTGACATGCGTATTTGCTTTATCTTATCATAAAGCTCTTGTTTTGGTTTTCCATCAAGTAATGTTTCAGCAAAGACACATTCTTTGACAAGCCCTCCATCAGTAAATGGCTTTTTGTGTTGCCCCAAAATCCAACAACTCTGAGGGAACACTCATGAGTTGTTGGGCAGTGAACGTGTGGCTCAGGGTCCTGGTTGACTGTTCATATTGGGCTGTGAGGCACTTCTGTGATCTCACTTCGGATTTGAGTGGGTTTGTTTGTTCAAAACCTTTATGTTTTGTCTCATAATGGCTTTTCACATTGCCACTTTTAATAAGTGCCACAGTTTCTAAACATATAAGACACACTGGTGTTGTGCTCCCTGTGGGAAGTATGAACAGAAACTAGAATGGGCACTCGGTAGAGCGCATACCTTCGCATATCACAAGATTGAATTATGAACAATTTGGCACTAGTTTCACGCAAATCGGATGCCAATTAACCGAGATATCGCAAATTTAGGTTTTTCACCTTTTCGTGACTTTGACCTTGACCTTTGGCCCAATCACTCCCAAAAACGAATCGATTGTTCCTTGGGTCATGACCAATCATCCCACCAAGTTTCATAAGAATCGGCTCAGTTTTGTTTGATTTAGACGAATAACAAGTTTTTCACCTTTTCGTGACTTTGACCTTGACCTTTGACCCAATCACTCCCAAAAACTAATTGATTGTTCCTTGGGTCATGAACAATCATCCCACCAAGTTTCATAACAATCGGCTCAGTTTTGTCTGATTTAGACGAATAACAAGTTTTTCACCTTGACCTTTGACCCAATCACTCCCAAAAACTAATAGATTGTTCCTCGGGTCGTGACCATACATCCCACCAAGTTTCATAAGAATCGGCTCAGTTTTGTCTGATTTAGACGAATAACTGACGGAGGGACGGACATATTCACAAACGCCGGCGAAAACATTACCTTCTGCATTTTTCAATGCGAAGGTAAAAAGTCTGTCCATTCCGGAATAAATGCTCTATTTTCTCTGTCAACTTTTCTTTCTTTGGAGAGCGACATTTGTTCCTTATGTGTCTCTCCCTTTCGCTGTCTCACTAACATTTTTCTCAATTTTCTCCGGCGCAGTTGTCCGTTTCCCTCCCTTTAGCTGTCTCACTCGACTTGTTCTTAACTTTCTCCGGCACAGTCGTCCGTTTCTCTCCCTTTGTTTTCTAAATGTATCGCTATCTTTCTTTATCTTTCTTTTTCTTTCTACCGTCTCAATGTTTAACCTGCCTCTAACTTTCTCATCTGTCTGCGGACTTGCGCAGCGCTGTCTGTCTGTTGAGACGTAATGTTTACCGCCGAGAATGCATAGATTTGATTGGCTGAGTGGTATCACGTGGGATGGCTTAACACGCATGCAATTGGTCTGTGCGTTTCCACATCCGCTAAACCACTACCGTAAAGACTGAAAAGGCTGCGCCGCGCCACCGGTTACAAAAATATATATATACCTCTCCACTTGACAGCTTGCTAGCTAACGTTAGCTTCCGAGGAGCGCAGCGCGAGCCCCCATCAGTTCCAGAAGAGGCGCAGCGCCGATGCGCTCACGGTACTTGCGGTACTTACGGTACTTCAAAAAAATAGGTATCGTCGGTATTTTGATATTGAGTACCGTAAGGTACCGTAAGTATCGGTTCTCGTGACATCCCTAGTAATGATCACACATGATTATATGTATATATTAGGGATGCACCGATCTGATCGGCGCCGATCCAAATCGGCCGATATTTCCATTATCGGTTTTGATCGGCGTTCCCAAAACGGCCGATCAAACCGATTGATCAGATGACGTCACATCTGCAAGAAATATTATCAGAGACGTTTCAATCGCCGCGCGCCGCAACGGAGTAAATGCGCCGGCGAGTGCCGCAGAGTGAGAGAGGCGAGCGAGCAGCGTCCCGTCCCCCGAGTTGAAACTCTGGGTCAACTCAGCCGACACTCGCATGTCTGAGCCCCTACAGACTGATGTTCACATGTCTGACCCTACAGACTGATGTTCACGGCACACGCATTCCATCGGGAGCGTGCGAGGGTTTTCATAAAGTTAGCCGCTAACTAAAGTTAGCCGCTAACTTTATGAAAACCCTCGCGCGCTCCTGATCGAATGCTAACTGTTAGCGGAAGGATTTACATGACACAACATCCGGTTTTGCAAAGTTAGCGGAAAGAGCCACATAAAACAACATCCGTTTTTCAAAATAAGATGTCAACAAATCATAACTAACATATACAAGTAAACAATGAACTGATTTTGTATCTTTATAGATCGTTTCTGAGATTTCCCCAACAGTTCCAGGAAATGAATAACGCAGATGTGTTCCATACATATCTGAAAGCTATCTCCTACAATAGCAATCAAACAATTTGAATGTATCAATTATTACAGTTTTCAAAGTAAAAGTCCTAAATGTTTAACGAAATCTGTAATTTCTTTAATGTTTGAGGTGCTTTAGAAGTGTATAGCTAATAGTCCTAGGCAATAATGCTACACAATAAATAGAATGCTTCAATCGACGCCGTGATCGGTATTATGGGATCGGCAGATACTATTTCAGTGATCTGTGATCTGTGATCGGTGATCGGTATTATCGGTGATCGGCTGACACTGATTTCAGTGATCGGTGATCGGCCCAAAAAACCTGATCGGTGCATCTCTAATATATATATATATATATATATATCTATGTGTATATGTATGTGTGTATATATAAATATATATATATTAGGAATAGAATTGAAAAGTCCTGATGGAAAGAAGTTCAACTCTTCCATTTGGCCACTTCTACAGTAAAGAATGCTCCTCTGAAAAAAACAGTCAAAAAAGTGGTTAGACATTTGCAGTTGTGAGTGTGAGTGTGTGTGTGTGTGAGAGAGAGAACATGTATGCTTTGTACCAGTATGCACAAAGGAGAGCGTTATCATATTCTGGGAGTTCATTTCCAAGTCAAATGGGGCACACAAGCACCTGAGCAGAGACTAAGGTAATGCTTCACGGTTTGAGGAAAGTTGTCCGTTGAACCGGAACGCAACCCCGTCCTCCAAGCCGTCCCTGGTTTCCTGGAAAGTTATTGTCAACCTTTTGCTAAGTTGCACTTTCCACAGCTCCCTCCGTCAACCTCTTTAACAGCACACTGTTCGCAAATGTTCAGTCTCTGGAAAATAAGGTGGACGAGCTCCATGCTAGGATTTCCATGCAGAAGGACATTCAGGATTGCTCCATACTGTGTTTCTGTAAAACATGGCTGGGGGATAGAACACCCGACGAGGCAATTATACCAGACGGCTACACGTTGTTCAGAGAGGACCGATGCGCGGTGGAAAGCGGAAAGACTCGCGGAGGAGGAACGGCCGCACTCGTCAAGAAATCCTGGTGTACCGACAGTAAGATCATATCAACATCGTGCTCTGAACATGTGGAGTATCTGACGTTGAGGCTAAGACCATTTTATTTGCCCAGAGAACTGCAATGTATCATTGTGAATGTCGTGTATATCCCCCCCTCCGCCAAGGAGGAGGCTGCACTGAAGGAGCTACACGACATGATCAGTGAGCATGAAAATACATATCCTGACGCTGCTGTCATCATTTTGGGAGATTTTAATCACTGTAATCTTCGGAAAACTATGCCCAAACTGCATCAGTTTGTAGACTTCCCCACCAGGGGAAATAGAACACTGGACCAATGCTACAGCAACATCAGAAATGCCTTCTCAGCTGAACCAAAACCCCATTTTGGAAAATCTGACCACATGGCAATCCGGCTCAAACCAGTTTATAACAAAAGGCTCAAGACAAAGCCAGTCCTCATCAGAACGTTTAACACCTGGACTGATGGAACACAGGCTCGCCTTCAGGGCTGCTTTGAGGCCACAGACTGGAGCACCTTCAGAGTGGCCGCTAACGACATTCATGAATATACAGAGACTGTGAGCGACTACATCAGCTGGTGTACGTCCCTATGTGCTCCCCCCAGGACTGTGCTGGTGTTCCCCAACCAAAAACCCTGGTTTAATGGGGATGTAATAAACAACATCAGGAAGAGAAGGGATGCCTTCAAGTTAGGAGATCAAGAGGATTACAAGAGAGCCCGGTACGAGCTGCAGAAGTCCATCAGGGCAGCAAAGAGGGCTCACTCCAAAAAACTTGAAGGCTACTATCTAAACCAGAACACGCGCAGGATGTGGCAGGGAATCCAGTCTGTCACTAATTATAAGAAAACCACATCAACCACAGACCCCCGTGATCCCACCCTTCCAGACAACCTCAACACCTTCTATGCCAGGTTCGACAGGCTGAATACAGACACACCCTCAAAAGCCCCCTGTGACCCCATGGACTCTGCCTTTCAGGTAACTCACAAACAGGTCCTGAAGGCCCTGAAGAGGGTAAACCCCTACAAGGCTGTGGGACCTGATGGAGTTCCCCACAAAATCCTAAAGGTCTGTGGGGAACAACTAGCCGGAGTGTATGCTGACATCTTCAACCGGTCACTATCTCAGGCTGTTGTTCCCCGCATATTCATTACATTACATGTCATTTAGCAGACGCTTTTATCCAAAGCGACTTACAATAAGTGCATTTCAACCTAGAGTACAAACTAAGAACAACAAGAATACAGAAAGTAACATTTCCTCATCATAGGCAAACTACAAAAGTACCATAATAAGAGCCATTCAAGTGCTACCAAAGTGCAAGTCTGTGATTAATCCAGATATAGTCGGAAAAGGTGCGTTTTCAGTTTTCGGCGGAAGATGTAGAGACTTTCTGCTGTCCTGATGTCAGTGGGGAGCTGATTTCACCACTGAGGAGCCAGGACAGCAAACAGTCTGGATTTCGAGTGATTAGCTCGAAGTGACGGAGTCACAAGTCGGTTGGCTGTTGCCGAGCGGAGCGAACGTGCGGGTGTACGGTGTGACCACATCCCGGATGTAGACGGGGCCCGATCCGTTCAGAGCACGGTACACCAGAACCAATGTTTTGAAGCGGATGCGGGCCGCCACCGGTAGCCAGTGAAGAGAGCGGAGGAGCGGAGTGGTGTGGGTGAATTTCGGGAGGCTGAAGACCAGTCAAGCTGCTGCATTCTGGATGAGCTGCAGAGGCCGGATGGCCTTAGCAGGTAGACCAGCCAGAAAAGAGTTGCAGTAGTCGAGGCGCGAAATGACCAGAGCCTGGACCAGAACCTGCGCCGCCTTCTGGGTAAGAAGAGGTCGTATTCTCCAGATGTTGTGCAGCATGTACCTACAGGAACGCGCTGTCGCAGCGATGTTGGCCGTCAGGGAGAGTTGACTGTCTAGTGTCACCCCGAGGCTCCTGGCAGTCAGGGTAGGGGCCAACACGGAGCTGTTGAAGGTGGTAGTCAGGTCGTGACTGGGGGAACCTTTCCCTGGTAGGAACAGTAGCTCGGTCTTGTCAGGGTTGATCTTCAGGTGGTGTGAAGCTGCTCAGAGACAGCAAGGAGGGCAGTCTCTGTTGAGTGGCCAGCCTTGAATCCAGACTGGTGGGGGTCAAGAAGGTTGTTGCTGTGGAGATAGGAGGACACTTGGTTAAAGATAGCTCGCTCCAGAGTTTTGGAAAGAAAGGAAAGAAGAGAGACCGGTCTGTAGTTGCTGACTTCAGACGGGTCGAGCGTGGGTTTCTTCAGGAGAGGGTTGACTCTTGCCTCCTTCAGAGAGTTGGGGAAACAGCCAGTTGAGAGGGAGCTGTTAATAAGATGGGTGAGAAAGGTCAGAAGGTCAGGAGCAACAGCCTGAAGGATGTGAGACGGGACGGGATCAAGGGCGCAGGTGGTCGGTCGAGCAGAGGTCACCAAGCTAAGAACTTGACTGGGAGACAGGGGCGTAAACGAGGAAAGAGAGGGGGATGAAGGAGTTGGTGTAGGTGAAGTGATAGAGGATGGATTAGTAAAGGAGGAGCGTATGTCGTCTATCTTGTTTGTAAAGTAGTCGACAAAGTGGCTCGGCAAAAGGGAGGAAGGAGGAGGGGGACTCGGGGAATCAAGGAGGTTGGAAAAGATAGAGAAGAGTTTTTTGGGGTTAGAGAAGGAAGGCTGAATTTTGGTCAGGTAGAAAGAGCTTTTGGCTGCAGAGATAGAGGCAGAGAAGGAGGAGAGAAGAGATTGATAGCAGAGCAGGTCTTCCGCTTGATTCGATTTGCACCATTTCCTTTCCGTCGCTCGCAAATTGGCTCTCTCGGCACGCACCGAGTCGGACAACTTGGGAGCTGGAGAGGATTTGCCAACCGGTCGCGTCTTAAAAGGACAAAGCGAATCAAGAGATGAAGACAGGGACGAGAGGAGAGTGTCTGTGGCAGAGTTAGGCTGCATGAGTGAGAAGGAGTCAGTTGAGGGGAGAGCAGATAGGACAGAGGAGGCCAGAGAGGAGGGACAGAGGGTGTGAATGTTGCGGCGTACAGGTACAGAGTCTGTGGATACGGGTGGGTTATCAGTACCAGAGTGAGAGAGAGTAAGAGATGAAGTAGTGGTCAGAGACATGCAGAGGAGTTACAGTGAGGTTAGAGGTAGAGCAGTCTCTAGTAAAAATGTAATCAAGGTGGTTGCCGGCTTTGTGAGTAGGAGGGGAGGGACTAAGTGAGAGGTTAAAGGAAGACAGTAAGAGTAAGAGATCACATGACTTCTCAGTCAGGATGTTCAAGTCACTCAGAAGGATGAGCGGGGGGCCGTCCTCCGGGAAGTTGGACAGGAGGACGTCCAGCTCTTCCAAGAAGTCTCCCAAAGAACCAGGGGACGGTGAGAACAACAATGTGTAGCTGAACCGGATGAGTAACCGTCACAGCATGAAACTCAAAAGTCAGTGGGGTAAAAAGTGGAAGCGGGGAGAGAGAGAAACTCCATTTGGGGGAGATGAGTAAACCTGTACCTCCACCCCGACCAGAGGGTCTGGGTGTGTGACTGAAGGAGAAGGCCGAGGAGAGAGCAGCCGGGGTAGACGTGTTGTCAGGCCTGATCCAGGTCTCAGTGAGAGCCAGGAAGTCAAGCGACTGCTCCACAGCAAAGCCAGAGATGAAGTCGGCCTTGCGGTTGGCAGACTGACAGTTCCAGAGGCCTCCTGTGACAAGGTGCTGGGTGTGAGTAGAACGGGTAGGAAGGATAAAAGAGGAGGGGTTCCGGTACGCGAATGAACGAGTCCTATAGTAACTACGAGTAGAAATATGCACAGGTATGGAAAACACACACATATTCACAAAGTGGTGTAATACTCAGCCACCCCCGAAGACTCCAACGAAAGACTCCTGTGTCTTTGTCCTCCAAGTCTTCGTCCGATGAGTCACACTACGCCTCAGCTGACGCCTGTAGACCCAATCCGGTTAAGAACAGTTTCCCTAATTACCTCCAGCCGCGGTAATCACCGGCCCTTTTTGTATTCAAATGACGCTCTATTGAAACCAGGTGATGAGCGATCGTCCAATCAGTGTAGCTTCCGCTCACAGTGGCTGGAAACACTTCTCATCCAAAACAAATCTTGAACAACACAGACTGACAATCTAGGAGCTTAAAAACAGGAGATACAACAGTAATTTAGCAGATTTAACTAATTTAAAGAAGATACTTAACAGGATCCAAGAAGTCGGTAGTCCTTCCTCCAAGGTAGAAAATGCACACAAATCATCAATCATCATTCCAGTCCCCAAAAAACCCGACACACCCACCCTGAACGACTTCAGGCCAGTGGCACTCACTCCAGTCGCCATGAAGTGCCTAGAGAAACTGGTCCTCGCCCACATCAACCACATGGTCCCGGACAATATCGACCCCCTCCAGTTTGCCTACCGCCCCAACCGATCAGTGGATGACGCGGTAGCAATAGCGCTACATCACACCCTGCAACACCTGGAAAGCCGCAGAACGTGGGCCAGGATGCTCTTCCTGGACTACAGTTCTGCCTTTAACACTATCCGCCCGGGCAAGCTGATCAAGAAGCTGATAGAACTTGGCGTCCCAACTCCCACCTGCAACTGGATTCTGGACTTTTTGATGGAGAGACCCCAGGTGGTGAGAATGGGAGGTCGGGTGTCTACCGAGCTCAAAGTTAGCACCGGATCCCCACAGGGCTGCTGCCTCAGCCCCAAACTATTCACCCTGTACACCCACGACTGCACCTCCACCCAGGAAAACACCATCCTCATTAAATATGCCGACGACACCACCGTGCTGGGGCTCATCAAGGGGAGCGGGGATGAGTCGGGCTACAGGACCCTGGTGAACAATATACTGGTCTATGGAGAGGAGAACGACCTCATGCTCAACACGGACAAGACCAAAGAAATAATACTGGAAGCATCCTCCCCCTCTACAGCCTCTCGTCATCAAAGGGACTGAGGTGGAGAGGGCCGACAGGTACAGATTCCTGGGAATGCAGGTGACAGCTGCTCATACCACAGCCACGGTGAAAAGGGCCCAGAAAAGGCTCTATTTCATCAGAATGCTCAGGAAGGCTGGTCTGAACCGTCGCCCTCTCACCCTGGCCTACAGAGGACTGGTAGAGAGCATCCTCACCGCAGGCATCACTGTGTGGTATGGAAGCACCACACAGTCAGAGAGGAAAGCTCTGCAGAGAGTCATCAGGACTGCGGAGAGGATAACGGGGACAACACTTCCGTCCATGGACTCTATGCATGTGCAGCGCTGTCGTACAAGAGCAGAGAGAATCATTGGAGTCCCACTTCATCCAGCTCACTCTCTGCTCCGACACAAACGCTGCACATACAACCTGAGAAACAGCCGGGCGGACAGCATCGTCACCCACAGGACTCGCTTCTTCAACAGCTTCTTCCCTGCCACTGTCAGACTGATGGCACAACAACACTACTGACAAATGAGCACTCCTTGGAAGTGTGAAACAATGTGCAATAACACAATGTGCAATACCCCCACACAACCTCCCCCAACACCTGAACATGTGCAATATCCTGATACAACTGTCCCCTTCCCCCTGTTTCCTTCTCTTACTTTTACAAGCTAGGCACAGCTCTAGCCTTCTTAGTTATTTATTATCCCTGCACTCTCCTTTATGTTTATTTTTTGATAACCTGTTTAATACTGTTAATACTGTACACACTTCCACACTGTTTTTGTACAGTGCTTTTTAAAATATATTTTTCACATTTCTATTATTATTATTATTGTTACTATTATAGTGTGTTTGTTTTGTATCTCTGTTGACTCGGAGAGCCCTGCAAAAACAATTCCAATGTGTCCAGACAGCTGGTCGAGGCACAGATTTTTCTACCGGTCATGCCGTTATTGTCGAATAGCAGTACCCATCTGGATAGACCATCTCAGAATTCACTGGCTGGGGAGTGTCAGGGTCACAGTGATGCCATAAATCGGCTGGCTAACTACTGTTCATAAATTTCAGGGCAGCGTGCTGCTCAGTCTGAATATTTTTGACTGCCGTCTCGGCGTGAGAGGGCGTGAGTTATGGGAGACCACCTGAGCGCCAAGCCATTTGGCTGTGGAGCGACGCAGGGGCTCTGGCTGATAGAGCTGTTTTACGATCCGGGGTTATGAAAGGGACAGGTCCAGCCTCTCTCCGTTCGACAGTAAAAAAACGTATTTTGGTTCTGAGGTTCACACGTCCTCCTGCAGCTCGTTCGGTTGGGAAAACAACGAGGCGCTGCACCGAGATCCCTCGAGCTCTTTGAAGCTCATCCTACGAGCCTCCGTGCTTCATCCTCTCGTTGCCGTTTGGCACCCGTCTCTCATTCTCCTCCCTCGCCTCCTTTAACGGACTCCTTTGTTAGCAGCACGGGATGGAATCTGAGCGAGTGCCAGCAATAACAATCATAAAGCTAAGACTGCGTGCACGCATCTCCTCCGTCGCTCATAATGGATACTGATGGCTCCTTCGAGGCTGATTCCTCATCTGAATAGAGTCTGGCAACTGGTGGCTGGACAGGAAAGAGAGCTGAAGTGAACACAAATATATATGGATTTTAAATCCAGCTTCATAATTGTACAATTAAGTATTAGAATAATAACTTTATTTATATTGCACCTTTTAAAAACAATGTTTACAAAGTGCTCCACAGAGAGTCAAAGCAAAACAAGTGGAATAGCAAGAAACCAATACTAAATTTAAAAGTATATATTAAAATGGAACATAAAAAATAAATTAATGAATTAAAAAACAAATAAATTACAAATAAATTATAAATAAATAAAAAACAGTCACACTAAATTAGGGGAACCAAAGTTCTGCATAAAAAGACTAGATCACTTAAAAGCTGTTCTATAAAAATGGGTTTTAAGAAGTGATTTAAAAGAAGTTACTGATTGAAGAAGTCATATTGATGCCACGGGACTCTCTTTATTTATTTCAGCGCCAGGCCGAAGTCCCCAAGGCAGCTTAACCATAATTGGGTGTTACATTTCACATAGCAGTCAGATCCAGTAACACGTTTGGTTCTGGCCCCAAAGATTCACTGTTTAACCAGCAGTGGGTGCTAAACCCACAGTGCTAGGGTTGTGCAGAGCCACCACCTGCTCCCTTCTTCTTTTCTCTGTGGCTGAGAAGAGGATAGTGGATGTGGTGATGTTCACGGTGAGCTTATTGACGTTTACTACATTGTTATTGTACATAATGGTCAGTTTGTACAATTATCTTAAAATGGCAACATTTCTCAGCTTGCTTCTCTAATATGAAAATGATCAATAATCTTTCTCTCCAATGGTAAACTAAATGTGAGGTTTTGGACCGTTGGTCGGGTCAAACAAGCTATTTGAAGGAATAAACTTCATCAGGAGATCGTTGGTTCCAATCATTAGAATCAGTATTGGCAGATCTCTAAAAATAACCTGAAAATTATTCTTTATAAGACTGAACTACTTTTTTCTTCCAAGGAAAAGCTCTTCCACCCATGATCTGACGATTACCTTCAACAACTCAGTGTTAGCCCCAAGCCTGAAAGCTGGGAACCAAACATTGGTAATGACTAAGATTGGTGCTGCGAACAGACCGGGTTCATTCTATATTCAGGACATGGTCCAGTCTTACACCGCAGCCCGGCATTCACTCCGCATCTGCCAATCGGCTTGTAGCTCCGTCACTGTGAGCTAAATACTGAATAAAATCATGGCTGTTTGCTCCTAAATGGTGGAATGAGCTCCCCAAGGACCTCAGGAGAGCAGACAGGCTCTACAGCTCAAACTAAAAGCCCATCTCTTCCGACTATACCTTGAATTAATATGATATTTTATTGTTTATATCTTTTCTTCTGGACTTGTCATGTGAACCAAAATGCGTTTGCTGCTTGTGATTTTGACAAACCTTGTCGGATCAGCTTTTATTTTGTTCTTCTTCTTGATAGGTTAGGTTAGTTCCTGATGTAAATTATACATTTTGCAAAAGTTTCTATTTTATGTTCTCGTTTGTAAAAAAAAAAAAGACATGAAAACATGTTTATTTCTATATATATACACAAACACACACACACACACACACACTCACACACACACACACATACACACCCTCATTGGTTCCATTTCTGATATCGATGCGTCCCCTCGGTGAAACCACATAACGATGATGTGATAATGATGATAATGTGAATGTTGATTGGAGCTAATGAGTGCACTTGGAGGGGAAGGCGGTTCTAATGAGCCAACATTGTTAACAATGTTTAGACACATAAACCGATTCATCAACATGAGCTTTACGGTTGTTCCATTCTGTCCTTTTACCCTTTACTGCTGCTTTTCTCTGTTTAGCTTTTTGCCCTTTCTATTTTTTTAAAGTTTTATGCAATGTTGTTCAAAGACATCTGTTAAATAATGAGATTTTACATTTCTCATGTTTTTAAAAGAAAATCTTAAAGGAGGACAGAAAAAGACGATGAATATGAAAACAAACTTGAATAGTATTTAGAATATATTGAAACACACACAAAGCTATGTATCCAAAGAGCTGGACACGTTTCAGACCTTGAAGTATCTTTTAAGATTAAACAAATAAATAATAATTTACTGTGACTGGTGTCATAATTATCAATATACATTTATACAAACATTTTGAAGCCTTAAAACAAAGTCTGTTTAGCCAATTTTAAATGAATGATAGATAAAGAATTCACCAAGGGCTTTAACTCTCTTGCACCCCCTCCAGGCGATCGGTGCTACTGCGGACAACCCTCAACATTCAGAGGAGGGCATCTGTAACACCAGTATTCTAATATGAAACCATCATCTTTTAGTTTCACTGTCCTGTTGCTAAATCAGCCGATTGCCTAACTTCAGCGTAGTGGAGAAAATGGTATTGTGTCAAAGGCCCAAATCCGTCGTTGAGGTGTTTGTGGTATGACATCGAGCTGGCAGGTGAGCACACAGTTGTGTGTTTGTGTGGGTGTCCAGTCGCCTCCCTCCCCGCGCTCCCACCACGCACACAGCGCCCCATAACAGGAAACAGCGAGGTGAGGCCAGGGTCTGTGGGCTAACGCGGCCTCAAAGGAGCCTCTTGTTTTGAAACAGAGCTGCAGCTCTTCTGGCTTGTTTTCCATATTGGTCTGGCACCAAACGCTTTGACCCTGGCACAGGGGCAGGAAAACATGACACCGGCCGGAGCTTTGAACGCCGTGGGGATGGGCGATGGTCTGCCAGTGCCCGTGCAGCCCCCCCCCCCCAGAGCTGGCCAGAAACAGGT
>CM070102.1:10153432-10190932 GCA_036178185.1 Liparis tanakae | reverse complement strand
TGACGCCACCAAATATGGCCGACACGTTCCGTTCGACACACTTGAACAAACGGACGCGTTGCACATTGGGTTTCCCTGACGGTAGCTGCGTGACTTAATTTCTCCACGACACACACCTTTGTCCCAGACTGCCGAGTCAGCCTCCTCATCGGCCGCCTGCCTCAGAGAAGGCAGAGGCGAAGCAGGCTGGGGATGCTGCATGCGGAAGGAGGGGGTCGGGGTGTGTGGAGAGGAGGAGGAGGAGGAGGAGGAGGAGGGGGCATTAAAGAGGAGCACATGGGCAGGCAGGAAGTGCACAGTGAATAAAGGAAGTGAGGTCAGGACACAGCGTCCTCACACTGATGGACTCCCCTTGGATCAGGTTCTGTTATCTTCCTCAACCAGAGTTTCCGCACACGTCCCACT
Organism: Liparis tanakae; assembly: GCA_036178185.1. Taxonomy (NCBI): domain Eukaryota; kingdom Metazoa; phylum Chordata; class Actinopteri; order Perciformes; family Liparidae; genus Liparis; species Liparis tanakae. Next base: position 10,190,527 of record CM070102.1, on the reverse strand, counting down.
CCGAACACAAAGTTCATATCATACATCACAGGCAGCTTTAAAAACACGGGGAGACACAATATTGTTGCGTTAACTTTGCGAAACAAATAGGAGTACGCCGCAAAGAAACTCAATAGATCAAAGTAGACCCCTTTATCATGTTTGACATATTGTCACATTTAAAAGAAAACTACCTATCGACCAAAGTAAATATATAGAGTACACAAAATAAAACGCACACGCGTACAATACAGCGAACATGAAAACTGGAGACAGACTGGGAGACAATGACGGTTCAAGACATTGGGGATTGTGGCAAGCTCTTTCCACTGATTTTGTGTAGTAAAGCTCTGTGATTTGTATCATATTTACCTTGTAATTTTCTGTGAATCAAGAATGTGTTTCTTAAACAGTATGATATCATAAAGGCAGGTGTTGTTGTCGACAATACAACACACGCTGGTGCCTCAGAGAAAAGTTGCATAAAGTTAACTCGTTCTCGGCTCCCTCAGGCTGATGCTTCTCCAGCCAGTGAATGTAGGAGCGAAGGTTCTTCACAGTAAAACCGACGATGAGGCAGTATTTTATTGTGAAGGAGCTGCCCAAAGTTTGTATTGACAACATACTGCCATCTATAAACAAAAATCTATTTATACATATAAAATGTTGAAGACGACATGAAATTTAACCAAGATTGGTATTGTTTGTTGTAATGTTCATGTTTAAACGACAGTGGTCTAAATAATGTTATTGTGAGATCAAAATAAATATGGTGTCACAAACCCTGTCTCTCTTTCTCCCAGGTTCATGGCATTATGCGTCGCTCAAGCTCCTTCAACACGGGTCGCATCGAGCATCTTTACCAGAACCCGCAGACGCACACTGAAGGCAGTGAGTATCCCATTTACACCACAGCCGGGCTATAGATGGACCACGTGGTGGACAACAAACTAACATCCCCAAATAATTGATCTCACATTGGCAGGAACAGTATGCCAACTGCTAGGAACAACGGGTTCAGTTTAAAAAAAAATGTTTTTGCCTTAGTTTTATCGTTATGCTTTCCCTTCCACGCACATCCTTCACTCACACACCACACTCTACTGACTCCACTAACTGGGATCCTTTTGGAATTTGGTATCCTCTCGCCTTCTCTGGATCTTTGCGGTATGACACGTGTGTAGTGTAACTGGAGCTGCAGTGATGGAGGGTTACAGCACATGGCGCTGGAAATACAGACATGGCCTCCGCTCACAGCTCTTCGGCCATGCTCCGCCTTACAGAACATTTTCGAGCTGCAAATTAGGGTATTAACATTTAGAATAGAATAGAATAGAAATATACTTTATTAATCCCCAAGGGGAAATTTGTTGACACAGTAGCACCAATAAACTAAACACAATAAAATATAAATATAAGAAAGAAAGAAAGTGACTGTGCATAAAGTATACAAAGTGATTCTTAGATATACAAGTGTTCTTAGTGAATAAAATAAAATAAAAATATATGTATATATATGTAGTGGCACTCCGTCTAGTTCTGGAGTCTTACGTACCACTCGTTAGAGATCAGTCTTTGAAGCTATTGATTGAAAACGCGAGTGACACAAGTGGCTTTTTCATACAAAATGTTGTTTACTAAAAACGTAAAGTTTACAGGTTCACATGTCACACGGTCAAAAAACTATATCGCTTCCATCTCTCTCTGAACTCAAAACAAGACTGACAGCTCAACGCACAGCTGATATAGTGACGTGACGTCATCTGATTGGACGCTTAGATTCTAACAAATTATTAAGCTTTTAAATACAATACCAAATTATAAATGTTAACATAAACATTCCTTCAAATCATAATAAAGATTTATCTTTAGTTAACATTTAAAATCTTTTTAAACTAAATTACTATAACAAATTAAATCAGGCATTTGGCTCTTACATTACCCGGCCCCTAATTGGTTAGACGGGAGGACTAAGCAATTATACTTAAACATTATAACCACAAACAAGAGCCACAATGCTTCAAATGTCCATAACTATTAAACTCGTATCTTCTCTCTTCACTCTTCTGACGTTGCCTCTTCCAATAGGCACAGCTTGCTCACTGGCCTGCATGTTGTGCTTCCTGTATAACCCGTGTTGATGAGACACGTGATGCGCATGTTGCATGACTTATTTGTGTTCCACATAGGCTACCACGTTCTGAATTTCTATCTCCTGCCTGGGAAATACTGTCATGTGGTCTAACAGCTTCTTGCAGGCTATCCACCATATCAGATTCTTGTTGTACATTTCCCATTGGCAGCACTGGTGCCGATTCATGCACAACTGCTATCCATCTTTTAGTTTCTTTCATAAATTCTCTGATTGGTGCCATTTTCATTTCAAACCAATTTTCTTGGTCAAATGTTCGTTCATCCTCATCTAAAAGATTTACAACTTCACAGTTGAGACTTCTGAACTCTTCTACCAACTCTGCAAAATCTTTTTCCATTGCATCTTGCACATTTTGGACGTTTCCAGCATCATGCATTAATATCTCAAACTGCTTTATTGTGCTCGTCAGAGTTCCTAATTTGCGCCTTCTCAATGCAATGTATTTCTGCAACTTATTTTCCAATGCCTTCTCCGTTGGCTTACGTGATCTTCCCTGCGCCGCCACATCCTCCACGCCTCTCTCTTCCCCATCAGCCATCGTACACGTTGCAGAGTTAAAGCTCAAGCTGAATGCCACGGGTCAAAAGCTCCGTTTCTCCACGGAACTTCTTTTAATAAACAAGTGCAAAACAGCTTCCCAAAAATCGCCAAAAACTCTGCAGTGACTGAACAGAGGCTCATCAGCGTTGGTTCTCACACGGGTGAATCACGTTGCTACTTTCAGCATTGCAGTTGCAGTTTTAACTTTCGTTTTTCCTCCGATCATCCGTAAATCTTCGTATTTTATTAATACTAAAAGAAAAAAGGGAGTTTCCGGTACCTGTTCTCGCCGAATACTTCCATGGATGAGCAGATCCGACGTTAGCTTCCAGTCCGTTAACACGAGCGGCAGCGCGCTGCGTTCTCGTAACATACCTCCATGGATCACCAGTTCCACCGCGAGCCTCCAGTCCGCTCCACTCGAGCGGCGGCCGCTCCGACTGCGTTCAGGTAATCCAGTGAAGCTCGGCTAAACTAAGTTTTTTGACTAAATGTAGTGGCACTCCGTCTAGTTCTGGAGTCTTACGTACCACTCGTTAGAGATCAGTCTTTGAAGCTATTGATTGAAAACGCGAGTGACACAAGTGGCTTTTTCATACAAAATGTTGTTTACTAAAAACGTAAAGTTTACAGGTTCACATGTCACACGGTCACGCGGTCAAAAAACTATATCGCTTCCATCTCTCTGAACTCAAAACAAGACTGACAGCTCAACGCACAGCTGATATAGTGACGTGACGTCATCTGATTGGACGCTTAGATTCTAACAAATTATTAAGCTTTTAAATACAATACCAAATTATAAATGTTAACATAAACATTCCTTCAAATCATAATAAAGATTTATCTTTAGTTAACATTTAAAATCTTTTTAAACTAAATTACTATAACAAATTAAATCAGGCATTTGGCTCTTACAATATATATATATATATATATATATATATATATATATATATATATATATATATATATATACAACATATATGTAAATACAGCAATGAAAAATTAAATTAAAAAAAAAAAAAATATATATATATATATATAGAAAGTTGTACACTAAAATAAATATATATATATATATATATATATATATGTAGTTGTAAAATTAAATTAAATAAATATATATAGACAGTTGTCAAATTAAATTATATATATATATATATATATATATATATATATATATATAGACAGTCAATTTCAATTTCATTAGTGGCTAATCAGTTGGGTTGGATTTTGTCTTTCTCCCCCCCCACCAACAATTCTCTTTTGCCGGGTCCTAACACACCAGAACAGATTTGACTTATCTGTCGGCTGTGAACTTTAATCAATGGGCCGTCACTTTTTCAGATCTAGCTATTGATGGTTGAAGTTAATGAATTTGTGTGAGAACTTCATCCACAGTGGATCCAGATGTCACGTGAAGTGTGCGTTGCCCTGGGTTCATCCTTATTCGCGTGTGTCCCTCTTTTGTTAGACATGAAGCTGCACTATGGCGATCTGACTGACAGCACGTGCCTGGTGAAAATCATCAACGAGGTGAAGCCGTCGGAGATCTACAACCTGGGCGCTCAGAGTCACGTCAAGGTAGTGTGACCCCGCCAGCACGTCTCCTGACCCTCGTGGATCTTTAGTGTCCGTAACGCACAGTGTTCCCCCGATGGAAGGACACTCTTCCGATGAACAGTGTTCCCTTTGCTTCCCATTTCCCGGAATCACTTGTGTTGAAGAGCCGGACAATGGAAACCAGCTGATAACGGCAAACGGGAGTAATGAACGAGATTGTTCCGTGAATCCAAAGTAAAATCTGGTTTTCTGTTATGTGCCATGAAGCACTCCCCCTGTCTGTTTATTGTAGTTCTATGTCGATCATCAACACACTATAATGGGTTTTTGAGCATGGGGTGTGTTAACTATTCTCCTTATTGTTGCATTTAAGGATTTTTAGATTTGGTTATTTAGTTAGTACAGTTCGAGATTCTGGTGTGTTATGCTAGTTGTGGCCTCGAGCGAGTCAGGAGAAGGCTACAGAGGTCTGGTGAGCTCACTGCTTTTCCGTGTCCACGCTCCCATTTCGTTTGTTTTACTTTTTTTCCAAACTTCCACGGAACTTTAAGATGCATCGCCTAGTACGTCAAAGAGTTTTCACACCCTTTGAAGTTTGTTTTCATAGCACAACGAACAAGAGTTGTAGCCAGTGACGGCAAAGAAAGCACATTTTTCAACAATTGTTGCGCATTGTCAGCAGTAATTTAAGGTGGGCAAGAATTGGAAGTAATGGGCTCAATATCACAAGTAGCGCCTTCAACACACCACTTTAAGTCTCTACTTTTGCCTGACTTTAAGTTTCACGATATCTTCTAGTAAATGTGAAATTGTTCTTGTTTATTAAAGTCATGATTTGTCAAGTCGATTTAAAACTTAGTGGATACCAGTCCCTCCCTAAATGTAGTTCCCTGTGCTTGAGTGCCAGTCAGTAATGAATGCTTCTGTGAATGGTTAACAGCAGATGATGTCAAAAAAGGACTCTCAGTTCTGGGAAGTGAGCCGCTCGTGTGGAGGACGTCGGAGCTGATGGGACAGGAAGCCATGTTTTCTTGGACGGGTCAGCCTGTGCCACAATGTCTCTTTTGTCTGGGAGTTTCGCGGTGATCCCAAGATATCTCCCCCCCCCCCCCCACCTCACCTCCCCGGGGATCTGACACTGAGCACTGAGCACTGAGCCTCCTTCACCAGGGCGGTTTGGGTGGGATATGGAGCCAAGAACTTAGTCAGATCATAGATAAAATGGCCATTTGTAATGTAAACAGGAGACTCTGCTCTGCAATAGTAGTAGTTTCTTGATTGAATCCAACCACATTTGGATGAAATGAAAACCATTTCATTATTCAGTTCAGATTAATTTTGTTTCCAGTTTTTGATTCCTGGAGTAAGCGTGAAGAGCCGGGTCAGTCCGTTCTCTGTGGACTAGTACGAGCTTTGCTGAATCGATCAACTAATTGATTCAGTAAATCAACATTGTTTGATTTACTGAATATTTAATCAACATTGTTTGATTTACTGAACATTGTTATTGGCTGTCAAGAGACTACAGATGCAAATGAGCTGGTACAGTGCATCAAATGGTGGCATTTATGTTTTAACTGTATTTATTAACCCTTTTTAAAGTATAACAATAACACAATCTATAGTTATTATAGTTATAATAATCTACAATTAATTTATTTTTTTATTTTTTAGATATATAGTTTTATTCTAGATGCAAAGTTTCCAAAAATGTTCTCAATCTTTGGAAAGGGTAATATAATCAGATAAGATACACTTGTATTGATCCCCAGCGGTGAAATTCTGCGATTCCATCAGCACAAGGACAGAATTAAGTACAAGTTAAAAGAATATTTCTAAGGTAAAGAGAATATCAGAATTGATATAATTACAAGTATATAAAATACTGGAAACTGCAAAAGAGCTATTAGACTTAAAATTACAGTGCAGTATAGTGTTGGACTTTAACTAGTATTTCATGACTGTCTCTCGTAGCAATTAAATCAACGATTGACTGAAAAACTATCGATAACCTACTGATGAAGATCGTTTTTTTTGCTAATACAAGTGGGGCTAAGAATGAAAAAAGAAGGAACGAAGGAAGACAGACTGAAAGAAAAAGAGGAGAGTGGGAGGAAAGGGAGGAGAACGATGACTCCTCTCTCCACATCCTTTGTGGTCAGAGGCCGAGGCTCCCACCTCCCACATGGTAGATCATCCTCAGGCCACACACACACACACACACACACACACACACACACACACACACACACACACACACACTGAGTGACAGAAAATCCTGTACCTGTATGAGGACTTCATTTGTTTCCACACCAATAAACCTGGCTCTGGTTTCTCCCTCACCACATGCTGCCTGCGCTGAACAGCTGAGGTGTCTGTGTTACTGGCAGCACTGGCATGGAGCAATTTCCAGTCTGTTCCACCACAGAGGAAAAGATCACTCACATCTGCATCTCTCTCTCTCTCTCTCTCTCTCTTTCTCTCTCGCTCCCAGCGTCTTTCAGGGAATCCCTTCTGAATGACTTGAGTCGAGGCATCGGCTTGTGACGGGGTGTCTGCATGTGTGGGTGCTGGTTTCCGCCGCAGAGAGTCATCACTGAGAACAGAGTGAGGGTTATTTTCTAATGCTGCAGGGGCGGAGGTGGATGGGGAATAGCGGACGGACGCTGGAGGGCCAGAAAGGCAGCCAGCTGCAGCATCAAAAGAGCAGCACAGGAACAAAACAGAAGGGATACTATGTCTTTTCTGTGCGACTCCAACATCAGTTTGAACTCTCCATCCTAATACGTTATCATGAGCCACACAGGAAAGATGGCGCCGCACTAACTCAACTTGTGTAAACTATAGGGGATGGATCGTAACCATTTAGCATCATCCGAAGAGTTTGAAGACCAGAAGGTCAATTGTACTAACAGTATGCAACTTCACTGTTTGCAAACTTTGTGAAGTGAGAGAGGAATCGGATCACGAAAGCCTGTGGGCTGCAATATCCACATATACAATCTTATTCATGTGTACAGTGGGTCACTTGTCTTCCTTGAACCGGTCCTCTCAGACAGCATTTGCCTCCAGGCCATGTGTCGCTCCAGCTGAGCTTCTGGGATTGAGCTTGTCACAAAACTGAGTCCTTGCCTTTCTAATACCTAAAGCTAACCGCTTACTATGAGCAGCGCTACATACCATGGTGGGAAACGCCATGGTTAACCAATAGAAAAGGAAGTCTGTCCATCCCAGTCTGCTCGGCAATGTGTTCAAACCAGTTTTCTCAGTTCATCTAGAAACATATTTTGTGTATTGTTGCTTTTACAGGTCAGAAACTTTCAGGAATGCAAGTCTCGGTGAGTTTTGAAGTTGGGACTTATGTAATAGTGCAACCAATCTGTGTCGTTTGAGTGGATTCAATTACTAAAACCTTCATTTTGTGTATATATATATATATATATATATATATATATATATATATATATATATATAATGTGTGTATACATTCTATTCTTAGCTTATAGGTATCACTAAAATACAAAACACTACGAACATACAGTATGGATGAATCTGAACAGGTGAACTGACCCTAAAAAAAAAACATTATGATTTTGGGAGATGCACACATTAAATATGCATGAACAACCAAGTGCTTACATGCTGCTCTGGGTAATCCGTTCTTCATCTGAAGGTCCGACACAAACCCATTGTGTTCTCCCACTGAAGCGCTCCGCAGGAACAAACCCCTCAACGTCTTTCTCCCGCTCCCTGTGCGAGTTCTCCCACCTGCAGCTGTCACACGACTGGGAGAATGGTGGAGGAGGGGGAGAGAGTGTTCAGGAGGTGGTACGGTTTCCACTCTATTGTTTTTGATGGCTTCTGAAGACAAAAGTGTAGATTGCGTCCATGAGACAGACTTCCTACATCTATATCCTCCATTATCCATATCCGAATTCCTCCTTATCCTCCTCCTATTATCTTCTTGCAGCTCCCCCCCATCCGGGTTTTGCAGAAGCTCCCACGCCAGAGACACACAGGATTTAACACGCCTGTTTCCCCACTAAGCTCTGCATTTTTAACTTGCTGTGTTGATGCGTTTACAGGCCTGAAGCGCCTATTGTGCAGCCTGCCAGCAGTTTGAATCTCATACTCAGGCGGTAATACCACCACTTACTATAGTTTGTGGCCATGTTATGCAATCCTCGCAACTTGTGACTTTGTGTGCGTCATCCGGTATGTGTGTGATGTGTAGGTAGGGGATGTTGTAGTGTTTAGACACACAATTCCCTGCCTTATTAGACCGTAAATGATTGTTTAGGTTTTTTTTACACACAATTCTGCTCCACAAAAAGCCTAACTTTGGCATCCAGTGCTTGGATTGTGATTATTCATTAGAGGCTCAGGACTGCATTGTGCATCAATACCTGACAAGGTCCTGGAAAGGAGGTTCAGAGTGGCCGTATCCAATAAGCAGGACCCCTACCTGTCAGGAACCGTCCAAAAAGTCACAACAAGCACTCATGAGCAGCGAGCCTCTTCGAGCTGGGCGGACATGATGGATGCTCAGTCAGTGCCCAGGAATGCCACTTTTCGAGGAGCTCCTCGAGGTGGAGCCGGGTTGTAAGAATGCAGAGGGCGATGCCAACTCTGAACTCCTCGACATGGACGAAATAGAGGATGAGGAGGATGACTCAACAGTCCACAACGGTCCACCCAGTGGGCCACAACTTTTACAAGGTCTGCAAACGGGCCACCTCCAAGTTAGGGACAATGGCCGGCGGAAGACAGGAGGTGAAAGAGACGGTAAAAGGCACCCTCCAGCCCGGGGAAGGGAAGAACAAGCAACCTAACCAGCCTTGCTTCTCCCTCCCCTCCACATTTGAAGGTGGAACTGAACCCCCAACTTCACGTTTCAAAGTCCCTGGTCTTTCCAGTTCTCCAGAGGTACTTTTTCACCGCCTCACGTTCAAGGCAAGGAGTATCAGTGGCAGCAGGTAATGCAGTGTCACCAAACACTTCTACCTAGTTCAGTAAACAAATAAATAAAGTTAGCCTTTTCGCAGCCGGGCCAAGGGCCGCGGGCGAAGTGTACCCCCAAAACAAAATGACTTCCTCATTAGATCGCAGTGTGCTAAACAGGCACCTACGCAAATACACGTTCAGGAAGTTAATACACAAAGGGCTCTGTCGGTCCATTCTCTCTGATGCATATTTTCACATCGCCATTTATCTAGCACACCGGAAATTTGCTTATCAGGGCAAAGCCAAGAGTACCAAGCAAATGCCATTTGGGTTCTCATTAGCCCCGAGGGTTTTTAGCAAGTGTGTGGAGTGGCATCAGGATATTCTCGTACATAGACGACTATCTGATATGCTTCCAGTCATGGGAGCAGGCGGTCAGAGATAAATGATCTCACGCATCTTGAGTTCAATATAAACTGGACAAAGAGTTGAGTAGAACTGGAACAGTGTACAGAGTACTTGTGTCTCAACTCTCAACATAATATCCCTACTATCACGTCACACTGTCTGAGGCGAGAGTAGAATCCCACACGGATTGTCTCTCCCTTGTTTCCTGCTAGCGAAGTCTGTCTCGTTCATACTAAGCCTTCAACTGCTTGGCCTAACATCGTCAGTGATATCTGTGGTACATCTGGGTCTCCTGCGGATGAGGGATTTTCAGCGCTGGGTTGCGGCATTGCCCCTGTGCCCACGTGTCACCTCAGCCGTGGAGTGAAAGTATCACCATCGTGCGCAGCTGCCCTCCGCCTGTTCTCGCATCAAGTGTCCCGCTGGAAGATTTTCATCCAGGATAACCTTGACAACGGATGCCTATCAGGGTGGGGAATAACCGTGCTGGGCGGAACGGTGAATGGCAGCTGGGACCCCAAGGCTGGCTCAAACTTACATAAACCTCTTGGCACTCTGGGCAGTGTTTTATGCACTAAAGCACTTTCTGACAGAGGTGCAGCTCTCCTGTCCCAAGAAAGCCCTCTGTACAGAGAGTGTGGCCTCCCCCCATATGCAGGCACCTTCTTTCCAAGGCGAGCGGGGAGATCTACTACCCTCACCCAGATCGGATAGCACTCTGGGCTTGGCCTGTGAGAGGTGGAACCTGAACGTGGCAGGCCTACCTGTATGAGTCATTGGCACACTTCAGGGTACACTGCCTCCACTCGCTCTCTTTGCAGTGGTATATGGCGGGTTTTTTCAGGAGCGGCACCATCTGAGGCACACAGTGTTCAGTAGTTGAGCTATATTTATGACAAGGTTTAGTAGACAAGGGTATGGCCTTTCCAAATATTCAAGTTTATTGAGCGGCTATCTTAGCTTGTCATTTAGGTTTTGGAAAAAAGCTTGTGTAAGCTCCCCGTGTCAAGGCCCCGGGTTCCTCTGTGGGATCCATTGGTTGTGTAGGAGGTTCTTTCAACACCCATTTGAGCCTATGGAGGCGGTGGTGACTTACAGGCTTTACCAATTCGCCCTTCCTTCTTGCAGTTTGCTCCAGGGCTCGCCAAGGTCTGTATACGGCCCAACCCGGCCTTTGTGCCGAAGGTGGGGGAGTCAACGTACAGATGTCCCACAGTGGAGTGCTCAGCTTTTCATCCACCTCCATTTTCCTCTTCATAGGAGCAAAGACTTATGACATTATTTCTGGTGCGAGTACTGCATCTGTATGTGAGTAGATCAACAGGGTTCAGAAAAGCAGACCAGTTGTTCGTGTCCGGGGCCACTCCTCGGGGTTTGCAGCCCTCCCAGGGATTGAGGGTTCTTTCCACAAGAGCATGGCCACCTCATGGGCCCTGTTCAAGGGTGTTTCAGTGCAGGATATTTATGCTGCAGCAAGCAGGGCTCCGCCACAAACTTTTTTAAGGTTTTACATGTGTGATGTCTCAGGGTCGTCCTTAGCACATGTCGTGCTATAGGCAAACGCGTCTGAGTCCCTGTGATAGTCGTTACCGGACTAAACGATATTACATTTGATTAGATTTTACTTTATTCATCCCAGGGGGAAATTTCTGGATGCAGCAGCCAAACATTATTTTACAAATCTACATTACAATACAATTAAATAGCAGGGCATATTACATTTAATAATTTAAATAGTAAAGAAATGAAAATGTAAAAAATGAAAGTGTGTACAGTGTCTTAAGTATTAATTGACAGCCTTGCAAGTTTTATTGATGATCAATTTGAGGAGGATTTGGCCGGAGGTGCTTTATTCTAAATTCTGATTCGCTCATAAAAAAAAAAATCCAGTGACCTCGGAACCGCATTGTCTCAGAGCTTAAAACAAAATGTTTATCATGGAGTCATGAATATCAAACACATTGAAGAAACATGGCTTTCGATTCGGTGCCAAACAGGTTGTAATCTATACATCAACTCCTCTGCTTATTAAGAGGAAAGTAACATTTTAAACACTTATTACCTCAAGAAGGCATTGTTGCAACGCTTAAAACAAGACTGCTTTTCCATAGTTTATGAAAAGCTGACATTTTGGAGCAATATAGTTGGCTACACTTATACAGCAAATCAAAAGAGTAAAACAATCCCATCAAAGGTCCATCTCCACGCTACCTCTGAGGCTTATAGTTTACACAGACAGTGATCATCATGTTGGAAACGGCAATTTTACAGGTTGTTGTTTTCCAGAAGTGTTTAAAAAATCAAATCATTGTCAAACAGTTAAGAAAATCTGGACTCTTTTGAGAGGAATATTCTTCATAGAACAACAATTTTATTTTTACTCCTATTGTTTTTGAACACTTTGTAAAAGTTCAACGATAGAAACAAGTTGTCCTAAGTTTTGGAGAAGCCTGGTTTTCACCGGACTGTGTCGAAACCCCTCCGTGAGCGATGAGCGGTCTCGTCTCTGTGCAGCCCGTCGGCCCGGTTTACTCACTCTGTGATTGGTGTTTATGCTACTCCCGTCCAATCAACTCTCAGTGGCACGTTTGCTGCGGTTGTGTGTATCTCGCTGGGATGAAGACTCGGCTGGAACTAAATTAGCTCACTCCCCGCCGATCTATAATGTGTTTTCTGTCTCTCAGGACTCATTAGTTGGATGTGTGCGATTTGCCCACATGAATTTAAGGTGCCATGTTTTCCATTGTTTTAAACTTGCCTTTCCAGGTTCTTGGTGGTTTGGGCCAAAATGGAGATGCGTTATAATCTGCGGGCCCACATTTTTCTCATGTGTCCTGCCTGTTGAGTTCGCAGAAACAGGACCGGGGCGCGTTGGTGGCCTGGTAGTCGGCGGTGAGAATAGCTCCCAGAGCCGGCCAATCCCTGTTTGGAAAGGTTAGGTCCTCATACGAGGCAGCCTGCCCGGCCTGGATTGAAAGTGAACTTTAGCTTAAGAATAGCCTGTTTCGTGCCAAGAAAAACAAGTCTGCACTTTCCCCGTTCAGAGTCAGGGAATGTTTTGTGGTTGTGCTTTGTGGGTCAGAGTCGTTGCGCCACTCATGAGTCAGTTCTTTTTCTGTTTTCCAGCAAAGTTGTAACACATGGAAACATGCAGTTTGGGACGGGAAGGGGGTTGGGGGGCATTTTGAGGTTTGTTAAGTAAATACACTGAGTCAATAAATAGTATCACAAAGCTAAATATGATTGCATCTAAGTCTGTATCTTAAATCAAACCTCAAGTATTCCGGATCAACTGTCTTGTTCCTTGTGTCACACAGAAGCCAAAGTCAACAGTGCAGATGTAGTTTCCCCCGTGACTCATAGATGGCAGCAGTGAGCCGCTGTGTGAAGACTCCCCAGACAGTTTCAGTCCGGACTGCAGTCAGGTTTTAAACTGCAGTCTCGTCAGGGAAATGAAATGTACTCGCAGGTTTTTAACAGCTTTATTATAAGAAGAAATTTAACAAATAAATGACTGAATATGTCTATAAAGGGGTAGAATAATTAAGACATAATAAGTTCAAGCAATGTTGATATTACCTTTTTGTTATTTAGAATCTTATAATCTTTATATTTTATAATATATAGATGTATATGTATGTGTGTGTGAATATATATATATATATATATATAAATATATGTGTGTGTATGTATATATATGTATGTATGTATATATGTATATATATATATATATATATATAATATGTATATGTATAATCGTGATTTACATTTTTTTATAGACTTTTAGATTTTTTATAGACAATGTTTTTTTAAATTTCTTATTTGAGAAAATAATCTGCAGATTAATTGATAATGGCAAACCTTATTACAGCTTCAGGGTTAATGCTCTTGTTTTAGACTTCAGGTCTGGATGAGGCCCTCTGCAGGTCAGTCGGTCACATTGCAGCTCCTCCATAGGTTGATGGAGAGGAGAGAGGCATGCTTTAGGTTCCAGCCATCGAGTTAGTGCCCAACTTTCCCTCTTTTTTCAGTCAAACAACAGGAGGAGAAAAAGATTGTTACATTAGACCGGGATGAGAAACAAAACAGGGTTGTATTTGAGTTGTTGTCACTGTTTTCCTCATGTGCTTCCCCACCCGTCAGTCTCCCTCCCTCGGTCTCCTCTAGCGTTCTCCCTCCCTCTTCCCTGCATGTCCAACTCTGTGGTGAGTGACTGACAGCAGCCCGTAAGCGTGTTCGTCGACTACGATAACTCGCCACAATAAACACACCAAGTTTGGATGGTGTGCTCGATTTAGTTTGGTGTAGCTGGTAAGAGAGGGAGAGCTGTGGTGAGAAGACAGTAACCAAGGATTACCCTAAATATTGATTTAAGTCATCAATCTTCCTGTTGCTATGTCCTCCAGGGAGACATTTGGCAGTACTAATCATCTTCATAGCTCCATACTGGATGCTCTGTAATGATTTACCTCAAGCTCTGCTGCTTGTGTGATCAGTTCACACAAGGCATGTCATGACATTCTCCATCAGCTTACTCCAAGTAATCTGCCTTTGTGTGAAAGTGCTGCATCAAAAGACTTTTCCTCTCTACCCCTTTGATAATCAGACCTAACTTATAATTAGCATCTACGTTGTGTGTTATTGAGCTCATTATTATGTCTAGAAATGTCTGTACCTCAATAATGTAAATACATGTTAGCCAGAAGCAAAGTATGAACCACCACTAATGGCAACTCATTGTCATGAACAGGAAACGTTAGCACTGACAGATCTAGACAATTTGTTGAAAAGATATAATCAACTAAGAACATATGTAATGACATGCTGTAAAACAAATTTGTTTACGTAAAGTCCAAGTTAATTTATCACAAACGTGTCTCGAAGGAGTTGAATGTTCTTCACTCTGTATTTCATGGCGCTACAGTAGCTGATTTATGATCGAGCTGATGGTCCTGGTCTAATGGCACAGCAAAAAGCGCCATACCAACTCTTGTCAATTACTTTTTTTTTACTCACAAAATTCCTTTTCTGCTGCCTACAACAGCCGAACTATGTGAAGACAACCGTTTACGAACTCTCACACGACTCTGAGACTGCAGTGTCAGCCAAGTCTCATCTATCTGTACGCTCACTGCGTCCGAGACGGTTCATGCGCTGAGATTATTTTGAACAGTGAAGTCTTATTATAAGTAGCCTCAGATCCTCGTTTATGTTTTCTAAGAATATTTCATTTCTCATTCAATCTTTATTTTATAATTCTATTAAGATTTGTTGTGCAAAATACAAAGACGATTTCTGTATGTCAATGCTTTGTGAATTGGTTAATTTTGTCCCCCCACCACATTTTAGTGGTAGCCTTTTTTTAATAAAATGAGCACATCTGTCATAGTTTGAAAAGGTTTGCAATATTATTTCAGTTTATTTCTATCATCTGGGTGATTAGGGTAATCTCTACAGTACTTGCTACAGGCAGTCTGTGTTGGGTCTTTCTTATTGACATCCAGGCTCCACTAAATAACCTCTCATGCTGCAGCTGCACCCGTAGGTGACGTGTATCTCCAGTTTGCATTGCGGATGAGCTTCACGCATGTGCTGTGTGCACCATTTGTCTCCCGTTAGCGCTTAGCTGTCAGTTAGCATTGCCAGAAGGGCTTTCAGCAAAGGGACCGGTAAATCACACCTGTGTGGACACACCGCTCACTCCCTAAATGAGTTTACACAATGAACACAGGGAAGCGGCTCCGTTGACAAAGGAGATCTGGTGTTTTTCGTTCACCTTGTTTGCTTAGACATTGTATCGCGTGTACACAGGGCTTATTGTGAGCACACTTGCGAACAAACACACAAGCAGAAAGGCTTAGGGAGGAGATCTGTGCAGTTATTCGCTCAGTTTTCACTTGCATCAGGTCCGGGGCGGGTAGGGGGGAATAAACTGTTATCATTTCACGGGGACAGTAAGTCAAAATATCTCCGTGGCCTGTCGTCAGCGCAGCCCCTCCATGAAGCCGCTCCACTCCCGCCTGCCGGTGACACACGGCCGTTCCACGAGTGACGTGAGCTCATTACTCGCAGTAAACATCATCGCTAATCTGTGAACACAATTCCTGACTGCTGCTGCCGCCCACTCTCTGTGCATGCTGTGTGCCCTCGTAGATCACACACACACACACACACACACACACACACACACACACACACACACACACACACACACACACACACACACACACACACACACACTAGCAGCAGCAGAAGTAGTACACATCTCCAAGAGAGGAAGATTAAAAAAAATGGGTATCTGTCAATGCTGGTTGTCAGGAGGAGATGGAAGAAAAGTCCTGGGAGCAAACAAGAAACACACACACACACACACACACACACATACAAAGCTCCCTTGGTAATGCATGTTTGTTTGGAGTTTGTGGCCTGCAGTCGGATCCTGGGCCTACTGTTTTCAAAAAAAAAGATAACAATGTTAAACCCAATTTAGAGACGTTATATTTATTTCAATGCTCTTTTTAAGAGCATCAGAATCTGTAATCGGTCTTAAAGGCATTGATGCCTGTGTTATTTTGGTTAACAGCACGTTTGCGTGGGTGCGCTCACCACACACGAGCGCGTCTGATGGGTGATCCGAGGCCTGCGCTCCGTTTCCAAAAGCCGACCGTAATGAGCTGCGGTCTCCGTTGTTTGGTTGGCATCCTGGCACGGCGATCAAGGCGGACGGCAGAGAAGAAGAGGAGAGGCGGAGAGTTTGAATGGAGGGCAGAGATGGGTTTAGTTCACCTCGTGGAGGTATTTAAGTGTGGAATTTATTTCCATCAGTAGCTTCTTTGTGTGCGGCGTCTGCTGTTGCCTTTGCTTGTGTGTTTCTAATTGCAGGTTTAAATCAGGCTGTCATAACTGTATGCAGGGTTGGGCCACTCCTGCCGTGTCTGCTGTCAGCCAAACAAACAGGTCTTTATTCTCCGACAGAAACGGGGATGTGCCGCATATCCATCAACGGCGAGCGCTGTGAGAGACGTGCTCTCTCCGCGCTGCTTTGTTTCGACTCCATGGATATTCGGGCAGTTGATGAAATTAGACGACAATTAAATGTGACGCATCACTGATTAGTCATCTCAGATGGTCTTTATTGAGTCAGGTTATGCGATTTAATGTCGGCTCAAAAGCTTCTTTCCAATTATGATTTTACAGTCGTGTTCTCTCATAAATCACCTGGAGTGGACAACAGGAGACGTGTTTGATCCCAATTTTCAGTCCATGTTTTAGTTTCTCGTTTGTTTTTTGAAGCCCCTTTCAACAACATATTATCTGCACTCAAACTCTCTTAATTACTCTTTAAAATGTCATCACACTAATAATGTTAACTATAATTATAACACATTAACAATAATGTTAACAACTTGTAAGGGATAAAGAGTTAAAGCCTGGACAGTGTAACACATACTATTTTGTTTGTTTTGTTTGTTTGTGTATTTTATTCAGTCAATCAAATCAAATACAATACAATACTACCCTATATAATATACAAAAGAGAGACTGAAAAGGTATTGGTAGAAGCAAAAAATGCTTATAAATTCCTATCTTTCAATAATAATATCGAATAATTTGAATGTCTTGACTAGATGGCCATGTTTTATTTGGTTTCCATATTTTTAAGAGCCAAGTCCGATATGTTGCAGCTGTAGGCTAGTTCATCCCAAAGGTGTTGCATGGGGTTTAGGTCGGAGCGGTGTGCGGGGCAGTCGAGTAATTCCACACCAAACTGGGACAAAAACATTTCTCTATGCAGCTAGTGGTCTTTGTGCCCGGGGGAAACCTCGTATCAACTATTATTTTCATTGTCTTTTTAGCTGCTGATTATTTTCTAGAATAATACTATTAATCATTTGGTCTTTAAAATGTCAGAAAATAGCAAAAAAAGAAAAGGTTCCACCACAGTTTTTCAAAGTCCAATGCAAATGTTTTTAATGTCCTTTTTTCTCAATATAAAGCCTAAAGAAAATCTGTTTAATATGATATTGAACGGAGACATTCAGGAAATCTATGTTTGAGAGGCTAAAAAAAGAGTAAAAAAACAAAAAGAAAATACTGAAATGATTAACCTATTATGAAAATAGTAATTTTTCTATCGATCAATTAATTAATTAATCAACTGATCATTGCAGTTCTAATAAACTTGTGACACAAAGTTAGGAGCACACTATTAAATCTAATTTGAAATCCCATTATATGCTGTAGAAATATAATTTGTCAGCCTTATCCTAAGTATGAAAAGCAGCCTCTGACCAAAAGTACACAAAAGTACACAGCAGAGAATATCCACATACGTATGGCCATATACTACAAACAGGTAACAAGACAGATGTGTATGTGGCCCGTCCACCGGCACCTTCTGTCCAGCAGTTTGGTGCCGCCAGATGTGGCAAATAGGAAGAACAATAACAAGAGAATTAATCAAACTAAGTGCACACCTATAAGACTGTCACTCCTCGCCCTCAGGCGGCGGTAGTATTTCAGTTACGATCGTGACTACCCCTCTTTATTATCGTCATTACTGCAGGTATCCATTCTGCCGGGATGAGAAACGTCCCTGGCAGTGTGAGAAGTGGCAAAGTGTGATCAATGGCTCCAGCGCTCTGATTCTGGAGCGCTGATTCTGTCACTGAGAAGAATGGTTTCCAGCTTTCCACAACGCCATCAATCAGCGCCGCTGGCGTCCGTCTGGCGGAGCAGGTCGGGCGGACGGACCGACGGGGAGATGCCGGCGGACACGCGAGGCAGACGAGCACCGTGCTGTCGAGAGGCGGCCGACTTCCAACTGTTGACTCAACGCGTGTAGCCTCTCGGCCTCCCTGAGCTCATCCCGCAGACCGATTCCTGCATTTGTTTTTCTTTGAATCCAACCAGGTTTCATCATCATGATCGCATCAGTCAGTCAACGGGGGGCGGGGGGGCGGGGGCATAATCATTAAACCGAACTGAGCTTATCCGTGGGGTTGCAGTTCATTCATTATTTATCAAGGAATCTCTTCATTTTTTAAAAATCTTACTTCATTCTAATAGCGCCTGAGCGATACCGGGTTTCACCTACCGATCCCATATCTATATTTATGTTAAAAATCCGATTTGTATCGGCCAATATGTCATCATTTTTTTTCTCCAATTTGCAAAACAAATTTACCTTGCATAGTAAATGGAGCTTGTGTTGATGTTTTCTCAACTATAAAAAACACGTTTGCTTTTATAGGTTTCTAAATATTTGTATCATTTAGTCCTTAAAATATCCTTAAAAAAAGCCAAATAATGCCCATCACAAGAATCCAAGGCCGATGTTTTCGATTTCATTGTTTACGTCACAATCCTCGCCTTGTCGCCAAATACACGATGAGAGTAATTATCGAATTATAATCTTCTATTAATTGTCCGGCAAACCATGACGCTGAGTCAGGGTTGAGCAGGAAACCATTTTGAAGTCGAAAACATCTCCGAGTTGTTTTCTTTAGGATGAAGCCGTGGCGGGGCCCCTCTCCCAGGCGTGTAAATCACTTGTGAAAGTGCCCTCTTAGCGGATGCCGCGTTGCAGACATGCTTAAGCTGCAGCAAGTGACCCTGGGATATGAGTGAAATCTGAGTGTGTGAGTGTGTGTGCGCGTGTGTTTGCGTGAGAGAGAGAGCATATGTTTGTATCCCTTCGTGTGGGAGCGCATGATTGGGCAGCCGTTTTCGATGGCGGTCGTGAAGATGACGAGGAGGAGGAGAAGGATGGAGGGCGGGTGGTCGGGCGAGGGGCGAGTGAGGGGGTGATGAGAAATGCCATCTCACCGAGAACCGAACACGATTAGTCAAGAGATAATCTCTCCTCTCCTCCGTCTGTGTGGGCAAACTCCAATGAAAACACTCTGCTGTTTTCTTTACTTTTTTTCTGCTTTACACACACACACACACACACACACACACACACACACACACACACACAACCGCATTCACGCTAAATCATTACATAGAGTTAAGCAAGAAATAACACAGGGAAGAGTGAGTGTTGCTCTTAATGATGGTATCATGTCTATGAGCAGTACGAGTTTAAAAAAAGGACTCGAGCTAGAGCACTTTGGTGTGTGTGTGTTTCCTTTGTGCGTAACAAATACGTTTATCCACCGCGTTGTTTTTTTTTCTCCTCTTCTTCTCTGCTGTAGGTGACCTCGTCATATTGGAGACGTCGGGGTGAAGCCGTAGCTCAGCGGCAAAGCTCGAGGGTCCCCTGACATTCCTAACTGTTCCCCCAAGCATTCCTTCCCCAAATTATGAACTTAATGACAGGGGAGGTGGGAAAAAAAGCCATGGATAAACAAACACAGTATTCACAATTTCCCCTGACCGGCCAGTCATTTTGACAGTGACGGCCATTACACACACACACACACACACCTGGGATTTTGATCTTCCTGTGCTAAATCTTTCCTATGTCTGCGTGCCACAGGTCTGGTAATATCTGCTCTGGCTCAGTAATCCAAGCTCTGAGTTTATATACATGTGTGGCCGGCGCAGGCCACCACCACAGCTAAACGTTTACAATAATAGTCTCCAAGTGATGACTGTTGCAATAAAAGTCAAGCGCCTCGCCCGCTGCAGTGAAACCGATCTGTCTTGCTGATCTTATTATAGTCAAATTAAACTGTCGTACCTCGGGGCAGCGAGGCTGTAAAGCGGGGAACTCGAATGCAAAAAATACACCCTCGCTCACCAGAACCTCCAGCGCCATCACACACAGGTGCGATACGGTCTTTGTGTGTGTGTGGGTGTGTGTGTGCGCGCACTCGATTGAGCATGTGGAGACAGGTGGCAATATGTTGATTGTCAATTGTAATTTAGATCATGAGCAATCTCTAATAATGAATAAATAGGCGAGATTAATAATTATTTTTGGTTGGTCCCATAATAGTGTTGATAGCCTTGATGAAGCCTTTTAATACAATGTAATACATGATGTAATGACACTTTCACACCGTGATCGTCTTGGCCAGTAGGATCTCGGTATACATTGTTAAATATACAATATTAAATACCGGATAGAAATCTTTAGACAATGTTAAAACATTAAAAAAAATATATATATATAGCGTATTTTATAAAACAAACGGTCATATTATTATTTTAGGTCAAATACATTTTACACTCTTAATTCTCCACAATTATTAGAGCAGGAACTCCTTCCTGCCATTCAAACTAATATCCATGTTATCATGTTTTTATTGAAATAATATTTTATTATCTAGGCTATAATGTGTCTCGAGATTATGCTCATCAATTGAAATTTTAGGGCAACCGTTCTTCGAAAGACATTTCCATATAATGATGTCTTAAACAGGCTTTATAATTACTACTCAATTAAAAGGGTGGCACGAGTAAAAGGAACAGTACACCCTCTAAAATGTCTTAATACTGCTAAACAAACAACAATTAAACAATTAAAGCTTCAAAAAACAAATAGTGTATTTAAGTTGCGTTAAATGTGATACCCCAAACTGCTGTGTTTCCAGCCTTGAATGCTGCTTATTAAAAAAGAAAAATAAGAAAAGGCTTATAACTAAGCCCCAATTTCCAATGCATTTATAGTGTATCCAACAAAGTGGAAACTGAATACAACAATCAAGTCAAGATTGTGCAGGGATAAAAAAAAAAAAACGGTAATGTTATAGCTGACGGAATATACAACCGTCTGCCAGGTACAGTGTGAGCCGCCGCAGCTGCTGATGCCTGCTGTCGCAGGATAGTTTTCGCAGCATCTTTTGTTGCTCTGGATTGTGTCTTAACTTGCATCGCTCTGGCAGCCGAGGCCTCGGAGAGCCGAGCGAGGGAACGTATGAGAGCCAGCTCCCTCTCTCTCTCTCTCTCTCTCTCTCTCTCTCTCTCTCTCTCTCTGAGCATGAGCACGGAGGTTGTGAGCTGAGAGCGATATATTGTCGTTTAACGGTGGGTTTCCTCATCTCTATCTCTTTCTCTCTCTCTCTCTCTCTCTCTCTCTCTCTCTCTCTCTCTCTCTCTCTCTCTCTCTCTCTCTCAGAGGTGTGTTCATTCACCCTGCTCAGGTTCAAGACATCACCCGGGTGTCAGTCAGCAGCTCACTGCCCTGGGGGACGGACACATAGGGAGAGCTCCATCTTTGTCGGCCTGTTTTCTGGTTGGAGTTGGTTCTCCTCTCATTTATTGACTTCGACTTGCGGGTTAAGTAAGAAAATATGGTCCATCATAACCACATGTGAAGCCCCACCGCTACTGTTCCTCATTCCTGCAGATTTCTGCCTGGCGCTCTCGATGTAACTCCTGTACTTGTTGTAGTTAAGCGTTAACGTGGCCTTATTAATCTCAACAGAATTGTCACAACACTGATTGTGTCATTCTGTTGGGCTCTGATGTGATTTATTTGAACTGAAACAAAATCAAAGAACAAATCAACAACTTTATTAGAGGAACTAAACCCGTAACTTCAAGGTATAAGTAAAGAGTATGTGACTTCAGATTATGTGTTGCTATTGATTAAGTATTGGGAAGAAAATTTGTTCCAAACTAGCTCATAAATATTGAGAAATATCTGCTTTAAAGAATAGATTTATTATTGATGATGCATGAAGAGCATTTTGTAATTAGTGTTTAGTAATGTGGGCAATATTTTAATTGAAGTTGTTGCAAATCTGTATTTTAGACTAGAGAACAGCCTGTTCTGCCCTTAATTCATTTTTTAAATATAATACATTTTTTGTATAATCAATAATTTTATTTATTTTTTCTTTGCAAACATCATGCTTTCAGCCTGTTTTGTTCTTTTCAAATTATTAACCAACTTCAAATACTCAGCTAGATATTGAGTGATGACATCTAATCGCTGCTTTTAATTTGTTTTATATTTAAAACAAACCGAAGAACACTTCATCCTCCCTCATCTGTCTCTCTATTGACTCACTAATTTACTGGAGTTGAATAAATACAAAGCAACATTACAATGAGAGCAGGAAAAAAATAACACATTCACAAACCCCCAAACCAGACCAGCACTTACAGGCGTTTCTCTTTCTGAGAATAATGGAAGCCAGCAGGGAAACAAATCCACTGCATCTAGTTTGTGTGTGTGCAACGATCTTCCACTGCTCATTTCCTTTCATTATTGCGCAGTTTCTTTCTCAAACACTGTTTTTATTTACCATGTAGTAGTTTGGCTCCAGGGCAAATCTAATGTTCCTTCAGAAAGAACAGATAGTTCAAAACAAGTTCACACAGCCTCCATTTCTAACCATGTTCGATGGGGAAATTGACAGTTAAGTTGGCAACACACAGGCAACCTTGTACATGGTTTTATGTGCCAAAACATTTAAAGCAGCCGGTCATATCTCGGGCCCGATGAACTTAATGAGGAAGAATATGAGCGGAATCGGCGTCACCGGCACGACCGGAATTTCGTTCCAAGGTCACTGCGGACGCTTTTTCCGCACACGGCAGCAAAAAAAAAAAAAATCCACAATATGAAAAACCATCAAGTCCGATGTGCCGGTGACTCGCCCAGCTGAGCAGCTGCCAGGGCTGATTTGGCAGAGAGCGCGGCGAGTGTCGTTGAGGTATGCTGCTGTTTGCTTTCTCGTGTAATTGCTCGGGGAGATCGTCAGACAACAGCAGCTCTCGTTTCCGACTACGCCGTTGACACTCGCAGTCCAACTAAGATGTGATGCGCGGCAGATATCCGATGGGCAGGTCTCGGCACAGTTGCAATGTTTTTGTTGCTTATGTTTGTTTGCATTGCTTTCTAAATCTATGATAGGAATAGACATGCATTGACAGGGTTTGTACGGTCATGGAAATCCTGGAAAAGTCATGGAATTTTAAAATGGTCATTTCCAGGCCTGAAAAAGTCATGGAAATAACTTAAATCATAAAAGTTTTTGGAAAAGTCATGGACATTTGTTATAATCACATGTTAATTTTTTCATCACCGAGTCTGAAATAATGAATATGTTTTTTAAAGAAAGATGCTCAAAATATAAGCCGGCGTACGCTCTCGATACGCAACATTTTCAGAATTTTTCAGTTTGGTCATGGAAATTTGGTTTAAAGTCCTGGAAAAGTCCTGAAAATCCATTGGTCAAAATGTGTAAGAACCCTGATCATTAGTCTTTATGTCTTGGCGTTGAAATATCTACCTCATTGCAGATATGAAGAGGTCGTTGGTTTTACGAGATGCAGCGACAAAAAAAACAACTTTTGAAATATAGAATAAAAACACACTCCCTCGACCCGTTCCCGGTGATCCCTCTATCTCGCACAGACAGGAAGGGAGCACCTCGTTCTGAATGTGTGAATATGCAGATGAGGTGTAAGGCATCGCTGCAGAGGAAGAGATTTCATATGCAGCGGCTTTGAATGGGTCTCTGTGAGTCCGTGGCCGTATCCGCTCCCACGGCGTAAATGGGTAAGGCGACCCGGCTCTGGACGGGCTGTGGTCAGCCGGGCCGGGGGGGGGGGGGGTCTGAGAGGAGAGGGCGCTCTGTTGCTCCGGCTGCGGTGGAGGTGGTGGAGTTGGAGGTGAGGACAGGGGACTCAGTGAAAAGATAAACAAGAAAGATATGTGTATGGACTTCTGTTTTCGGAATGTGATCGCGTCGGTACAGCTCACTGGTGAGAGCGGGATGAAAGAGGAACAAATTATTCAACGTTATTTTTTTTCCCTCAATAAGATATTCAGGTGTGTTGTGTATCTGTGGCGCCTTATTGAGTCAATCACAGTTTACATCCCCATTTAGAGTCGTGAGTGATTCACAGCGAGACCCAAAGCCATATAGTAGAAAAGTGACCCTTGATGTGTGTGGCAGCAATTAGAAACTCCTTTCTCAGTGAAGACAGCGCCGTAGTCCTCTTCAATGTTTTCGGATCTGGATTGAGAGAAAAGGATCTCCTTTTTTATGTTCTCATTGTCTCTTTGGGAAATCTCGGGGTTACCATTTCAAAAGCGTAGAGAGGTAGAAACTATTCAATAAATGATCTTCTCTTTTCAGTCTGAAAGCTGTAAAAAGCTTTTTCCAGAAGTCACTTAATTGACTATTTGTTATTGTGCACATACATTAACATTACGGTAATGCATATGTTGTAACTGGATTATCTACAGTCTGTGCGCAGGACTAAGGTCAAATCTCACGTGACTGTAAAACATGGAAAAGTCAGAAAATGTCCTTCAGAACACATCACCGGCGTGTGATATTTTATTTCCTGTGGCCTTTTTAATCTATTGTACCCACAGTTTACAAATCCCAAGGATAGCCGCTCTGTAATGTACGTCCACTGTGTTTATACTTAGTGAACGAGCTATTGTCAGACCCCAGACCCTCTGCTGAGAGAGAGAGCACATTTCAACCTTATCTGTAACTTGAGAGTAGGTTTCAAACTACTCCCTGCTGGTGTGTGTATTTGTGTGTGTGTGTGTGTGTGTGTGTGTGTGTGTGTGTGTGTGTGTGTGTGTGAATAAAGTGATATTTTCTGGAGCAAACAGCTGGATAGCCAGAGGTTGTGCTTGTGGTTAAGCCAGGTTGCTGTTGGATCGTGGGATAGTTCGGGTCAGCAGACTTTCTTCCTCCATGTTCGCCTGTGGGCTGATGGTTATCTCTCCTTCAGCCACCGACTGTATCTAGTGTGTGTTTTACTTCCACATCAACAATGTCACTTTTCGGGCACTTTTACACATTTTACTGCAGTTTTAACATGATACATAATGTTTGACGGCTTGGGTTAAAAAAAAGCGGTTCTTCCGTTTCGGGGATTGGATTGCAGATTTTCAGGCTGTTGCTTCCTGGAAATATTCCCGGTCCACGTTTCTTTGACATTGTCTTTCCACGGTGATGGGATACCGGGGGAAGATAAAGCACAGCACCGCCTTTCTGCCCAGTACGGCAGAAAGAAAGCCTTTCCGTTGATATCCAAAACTTCCAGTAGAGCGCTTCCCTTTCCCCATTCCCCGCCACAGGCGTCCTTCAAAGACTGGCCACTCCGACCCAGCACGCCGACCCCTGCGCCGATGTTCCTGCCCTGTTGAGAGAGGCGGGCTGGACTTGAACTTGTATGTGTGTGTGTGTGTGTGTGTGTGTGTGTGTGTGTGTGTGTGTGTGTGTGTGTGTGTTTGTGTCATTTTTGAAGGATGAGAGATAAGTCATATTTGGGCAGTGGATTCAGAAATGATCAGATGAGTATTGGACAAATAAGACAAATTTTAGTGGAAGTAATGATTTGATTTTTATATATAAATATATATATATATATATATATATATATATATATATATATATATATATATATTTGTAACTTCATCAAAGTGATTATAACAAGGCTTCCGTGTCCTTAAATGCTTGTGGGGTTTAGAAATGAGAGTCGGTAAAGATCAGAATTAGAATCAGCTTTATTGGCCACGTATGTGTGCACATACATGGAATTTGACTCCGGTTACACAAGATAACCATTTTGATACACAGCAAAAAGGAAAACAGGAATTTAAGCTGGGAAGAGGAGCGAGGCGCTGAGTGTATCCTCAAACGTCCCCAAGCAGCCTCTCGGCCTATAGCAGCATATCTAGAGGCGCGTTTATTGGTATAGCACGTTTAAAAAAAAATGCTCCACATAAAGACATTAAAAGCATCAAAACATAATTCACCATTATGAACATTCATTAAAACATTTAAAAAGTCAAAAAGCAAGAAATAGAATAAAAGTTCCAATGCATTTAAAGAAATAAAATGCAGTAGTGAGACGCAGAAATGTATTGATATCCTTGAATCTTGTTTATTTAAAGGCGACAGCAAACAGAAAAGTCTTCAATCTAGAACTTTAGTTAGCCTGCCTTTGTATGGGATTATAATCCCCTCATGATATAATTATGTAGATTATGGTGTTGTCTGCATAATTATGATAACACATCTAAGTCCTGGACCAGGGCTAACCTGATTCAGCCTTAACTATAAGACTATTAAAGAGGAAAGTCTTGAGTTTACTCTACATGAGGTGACTGTGTCTGCCTCCCGGACTGAAGGGTGAAGCTGGTTCCATAAAAGAGGAGCTTGATAACTGATGGCTCCGGGTCCCATCCTACTTCTTAAGACTAGAGACCACGAGTAGCCCCGCACTTAGTGAGTGCCGCTCTCTAGTGGGACAAGCTCTTTTAGATATGATGGAGCATCACCAGTCAAGGCTTTCTAGGTTAGGAGAAGAATTTTAATTGTGTTCTTGTTTAACAGGGAACTATTTATTCTGGATCGCTTACACAGGTGAACATAGGCAGTCCTTGAGATTTGTTTTACGTGGCAGTTTATAAGACAAGTTCCGAGTAAACGTTCATTATGGAGTTGTTGGATGCCAGGTTAATGTCATCTTCAGAAACCACATCACAAGATAATTGATCTCTAAAGTGTTAGGAAGAACAATAACTTTCGGTTGGCTCATCATCAAGTCAAGCACTTGACAGAGCAAACAAACTTCTTTAAAAAAACAAAAACTCCCTTAAATCATTAATATAATATCCACCTCTTCAGCCATAAGACTTTGGAGCTTGTTTGCTCCAAACAGTCTGATCAGAGCGCTGAGATGGAAAAACAACGAGCTGTAGGTTTGACGAGTCTATTTCAGTTTTTTTCCCATTACACTTAATCCGTATCTCTTTGTTCCAGTCATAACGATGTTATTGGCAGTCTGTCGGCTCAGTTGACGTGGCTTCTCCGGCCCATTGCTCGACATATTGTCCCTGTATTGCGACGAAACGAGTCGTACACAGCACAGGCTTCTCCGACCAGCGTCCACCCCGTCGGCACTGAGCACGCTGCCATGTCTCTGCCCTGGAAAGGACAGCCCTAGGTGCCATCATCTCAAGATTTATGACATTGGTATTAACAACGATTACCGTTTGCGTGCGTTGCGTGCGTTTGTTGCTAAGAGCTCGGTTAATTTTAGCCTTTGTGCGAGCGCTCCTATAATAACCTGTAAGCCCTTTTGCACATTCCACCGACAGCAAAAACTGTTTATTGAAGTCGGGCCACTTGTGATCATGAGGCACATTACCTGTTTGTGTGTCTGCACACCTGGTGTCAGGGTTGTAATTAATTACACATAAATCAGCACATGTTCACTCTAATTGGTTTGAATGCACAAAGTAATTATTGAAGGTATAGAGCGGTTGATCAATCACAACCCTGATTCCTAAAATAAGGTGCCAAGAAAAAATGCATATATATATATTATATTATATATATATATATATATATATATATATATATATAAAAAATATATATATATATATATTATATATATATATATATATATATATATATATATATATATATATATATATATATATATATATATATATATATGCATTTTTTCTTGGCACCTTATTTTAGGAATGCGCGGGTACGAAGCTGGAGAACTAAAAGGGGGTGGGTGTTTTGTGGGAGGCCAGAGACAGGAAAAGAGGGAGATGATGAAAGACGTGGAGGAAGGCGGTGAGATAAGAAAGTGCTAATGTCTGTAATCCGTTCCAGATGAAAGCTGCTGCTTGCGACAGGGTTTGTGAAAGGTTGGCCACTCCTTCATCACACCATATTCTATGACTGTTGTCAGATGAGCCATCGCCATAGTAACGAGAGGGCACGGCACACGCACACACACACACACACAAACACACACACACACACACACATACGTGGTCACAAGCGCTGTACGTGACTGTGTGGCAAAGGTGGTTCGCCCAGCTCTGGTCGTGAAAGGAAAGCCGACTTATGTAGAGTTCAAGAATCGACCAAACGTTTTTTCAATATCGTCCAAATCTTCAACTGTTCAGCTGCGGAGACCAATTCTTTGTTTAGTCTCGCAGGGTGTAACTCTAAGTTTTACTTTACATTTTTGATCTAGATTCTTAAAAAAAATTGAAGAAAGCACTTTGAAGTCTTTTCCAGGCATAAGAACGGACAAAAGATTTAAAAAAAGATGATACCAAATGGAGGAATGTGCATTGCGGTTTAAAGTTTCGTTAAACGGTGTAAGTTTATCTTGAGTTCATTTTTCCCTCTAACCAGCTCCTCTTTTTCAGATCAGTCTCGTTGTAGTTTTAACCTCAGAGTCTTGCGTCCATGACAACACATTGGACCCCCGTAATTGTCCCAACAGGCACTTTCAGTGACTTTGCAATTCAGAGGTATTTATAACTGAGCGGGCACCACGTAATAACCTGGATCCTGCTCGTTCTCTCATTTCTCGATGACCCACACACGCAGCTGCTGTGCTGCTCCCTTCCAGGGGGTCCGGGGTGGGCCGGCACCGGTTGGATTGTGGGGTTTGTGGTGGGGCAGCAGCGCAGAGAGGGAGGTTGTGTAAATCAGGCACAATGTTGGATCAGAATCATGGGCTCCGTTTTGGTTACATGGCTCTGTGACAGCTACCAGGGTTGTGTGTGCGTGTGTGTGTGCGTTTGTGTTTTTTTTATGTGTGTGTGTGTGCTTGTGTGTGTGTGTGTGTGTGTGTGTGTGTGTGTGTGTGTGTGTGTGTGTGTGCTTGTGTGTCCAAAGAGATGTAGCACCTGCAGGGGGCTAGTCCCAAACTTCACTTCTATTTAAGGATCATGCAAGCACACTGTGTGTGTGTATGTGTGTGTGTGTTCACAAGGACAGCATTCATCAAGTGAGTGGTGCAGGGTGGGTCGGGTGGTTGGAGGGGGTCGACAGGGGTGCTGCCAGATTTAAGTGGGGACTGTGGGTGTGAGGAGGGGGAAGAAGGATCCAGAGGGATGAGGAAGACGGGGAATGTGGCAATTTGTCACACACCTTTTCTAATCAGGGCGCAATGCTGGGTGCCGGTTACAGCCAAATGGAGCAGCTGGATTTTTTTTGGGTGGAAGGTGAGGGAGGAAAGATGGGGGCTGGAAGTGTAAAGGGAATCAGTTTGGTCCTGGCAGGGGGTCTCAGATGTGGGAGGTCCTTCGTCACCTCTTCATCTGAGCGCTCACTTTGAAGTCATCTGGTCCTGGTCAGCGGATAAAAGGTGTGAGGAAAAAACAGCCGGAGAGGAGGAGGAGGGGAGGGGGGGGAAATAAAATGTTATCTCTCATTTAGGGTGCTGTTGTCATTCCATGGTGTTGTCTTCCCTGTGTGTCGGGGAGGAGTTTTAGTTTAGTTTTTTTGGGGTATCATCTATTCAATTAAATTGAATAAAGTGTATTTTGTATAGCCCAATATCACAAATGACAAATTAGTTAAACCCAAACTTTAAGACTTCTGATAATGTATTTGAACTCAGCTTTGTTTAGAATCTGTTGTCTCTTTATTGTCAAAGAAGGTCTCCAAAGGCGTTTATTTTGTTTCACTCATGTCCGCTACCTTGTGGGTTTGTTAATTCAGTTTATTTGTATAGCCCATTTTCACAAATGACAAATTTGTCTCAGAGTGCGTTACAATCTGTACACATAGACATCCCTGCCCCAAAACCTCACATCGGATCCCAAACAACCCTTCAGGGGGAAAAAAGGGAAGAAACCTTCAGGAGAGAACAGAGGAGGATCCCTCTCCAGGATGGACAGAACAATATATGTCATGTGACCAGAAGGAA
Organism: Liparis tanakae; assembly: GCA_036178185.1. Lineage (NCBI taxonomy): Eukaryota > Metazoa > Chordata > Actinopteri > Perciformes > Liparidae > Liparis > Liparis tanakae. The sequence continues at coordinate 10,160,313 of CM070102.1, read as the reverse complement.
TCATTACACACAAATTAAAACACAGTAACAAAACAATCAATGAATATGACAGAGTGTATGAATAGTTGGTAGTAGTCATATTCCACGATCCAGACCTCGATGATCCATCAGGCAGACAGGATCTATGCCGTCTCATAGGGTCCGATGACCCCATGAGACGTGAAGTCAGAAGGACTCTGAAGAGAAAGCAGAGTTAGTCATGTGTGATGGAGAGATGAAAATCCATCCACAAGGAGGGAGAAATGAGGAGAGAGGTGCTCAGTGCATCCTAAACGTCCCCCAGCAGCTATAAGCCTATAGCAGCATCTCTAGGGGCTGGACCAGGGCAAACCTGATTCAGCCCTGACTATAAACCCGCCTTTGTATGGGATTATAATCCCGTAATGATATAATTATGTAGATGTTGGTGTTGTCTGCATAATTATGCTAACACATCTAAGTGCTGGATCAGGGCAAACATGATTCTGCCCTAACTAAAAGACTATTAAAGAGGAAAGTCTTGAGTCTACTCTTAAATGCAACAGTGGAGAGACTCTCCACCACCTGTTCACATCAATGCCACAGAGAGAACAACTCTGCAGATAAAAAAAGAGAGAGATAGTAAAAGAGGTTGAGCGAAGTGTCGTGAGGCAGACGGGGACTTTCCAGCCTCGACTGCATAGATCCTCCGTTTGACAGTCGATCACCGGGCCTCTGTCTACCTGCCCTGGCGTACGCGTCGCTCCACAGGTGCACTGCTAAGGCTCCTGCGCCTCCATCTCTCACGTCCGCCGGATTTGTTTGACTTGTATTTGTCCGTCGCCGTAGCTGCAGCAGCCTCCACCCTCACCGAGCAGAGGACGCCTGTGATGAGACACAAAGACACGGACGTCAAGATATGATCGCAATGATGAGTGAACATTAGTGTGTGTGTGGGGGTGTGGGGGGGTTGAGGGGCATTAGTAGTTGGATGCTTATCAAGCCATGTACCGAGCTCTGATTTTAGAAAATTAAGGTTGACCTTGAATTTGCCTGTAAGTTTTAGGTACTAACGTTTATCTCATTAAAACCCTTCTAGAACGGAGCCAGACAGTGAGGGGCACCGTTTAAATGACCGTAACTACTCGATCTTTAGTGCTATCAATGTAATTCCAACGAATTCTGAAACGCTAAGAAGCGGTACATTACGAGGTTGCCTTGGGGGAGGCGTGGAAATGAGCAGGAGAGCAGGGGAGAGTGTTTAAGTGGCCTTTTAGTGTTGTTTTCTTTGTAGATAATACGTTGATGTTGTAAATAATAGTATAAGTATGGCCTTTGAGAGTTCTGCCACTGGCTGGCCCACATAAACCCTCCAAGGGCACTTTTCCTGTCCCCACAGACAGAAAGAAGGTCACTGGGAAAAGAACAGACAGGCCAGCCTGGGACAAACAGTGTATTCTCTGCCATAAAAACTCCCTGGATGTGTGAGGAGGGCAAGGTTGGGTTCTGTCGTCAGCTGGACAGGAACTGCTTCAGGGAGCTCAACAAATCTCTGAAACACCTGGACATTTACTAATATAACAGCGTGTAACATGCACACTGAACGCTCCAGGCAAAAGAAACAGTTTGACAAGATGTACAATAGGTTCAATTTCATTCTTATGATGTCAAAAGGTTTCTTCAAGTTCATTTGAAATTGTTTATAAAGAGAAACCTGAAAAAACTGAAATTGACAAGTGCTTTCGAGTGGATGTTTTATTTTGGGGGACTTTTTTTATTTTCCAATACATAGATTTTAAAGTCCTCAGAGGCAAATTTGTGGTTTTTGGGCTTTGCAATAAATTGAACTGGACCAAAGACCAAATGTAACCGGTTGCTGGGCCCAGGAACTATGAAGACAGGTTTTGCATTGGTAATTGTTGTTCACTAAGCAAACTAAAACCATGTGGCTGCTCCAACTTACAGCGGCTTCATATAAGTACACGGTAGTTCTTCAGTGTGCTCGCATAATTGCGATGTGAAACCACCAGGCCTCCATTGCATCCATACGAACAGTGAAGCCCTTTTTGTATTTTGCCTCATCTTCATAGTTATTCAAAAGCATTGACGAGGCAAACCATGTTCCATAAATGACTTTCCTGCTTTAGTTTATGTGGCTCCTCTGGCTTTATTATACAGGCCCACAGTCATTTTGAATTATATTCACATTGGACAATTTTCATCTGTTGCCAATGTGCAGTGCTGGAAGAAGTGTGCCCTTTATTTAGTGAGACAAAAAGTTAGGCTGTGGAGGCCGAGGTGGAGGGACCTTTGTGCGGGACTGTCTTTGTGTATTTCGGGTCGGTGCAATTAATTCCAATGCCGACCCTTTGTGGCCATGCAGGCGTATTAGCTTTTCTATCGCGGAAATATTTAATTAGAAGTTGAGTCAAACGTCTTCGAAAGGAAAGCGTCAAGATGCACAGAGATGAGCATCTTTTTCTTGATAGCCATCTCCCGTAAACTGATATCCTTCTCAGGTCAAGTCAACTATAAGAACCGTTTAAAGCTTCCGAGTTATTGTGGCTACCATTGTAAACAGACAGTCTATTTATGAACTTAGTTTGTATTTCTTTCAGGTGCCCTCTGTAATTAACACTCTTTGGAGACTTGTATTGTTTCCGCTTGTCTCCGTTTCTACACATAAGCGTACTGTAACACCCTGTCCTGTTTTCCTGGGTTCCGTGTCTCCTATGTTACATTACATTACATGTCATTTAGCAGACACTTTTATCCAAAGCGACTTACAATAAGTGCATTTCAACCTAGAGTACAAACTAAGAACAACAAGAATACAGAAAGTAACATTTCCTCAACATCGTCAAACTACAAAAGTACCATAATAAGAGCCATTCAAGTGCTACTAAAGTTCAAATCTGTTTTAATCCAGATATAGTCGGAAAAGGTGCGTTTTCATGTTTCCGGCGGAAGATGTAGAGACTTTCTGCTGTCCTGATGTCAGTGGGGAGCTGGTTTCACCACTGAGGAGCCAGGACAGCAAACAGTCTGGATTTAGAGGGATTAGCTCGAGGTGACTGTTGCCGAGCGAACGTGCCGGGGTGTACGGTGTGACCGTATCCCGGATGTCTCCTCCGTGTCTTCGCTGTCTTAATTGTTTAATTCCCAGCACCTGCCCTCAGCCACTCTTGTCTCGTTAGGGTCTGATGTCGTACACCTGTGTTTCCCCCCTATATATGGTGTCAGTCTTGTCCTTTTCCCGTCATCCTGTCCGTGTTCCTGTTTCTGCCCGTTGACCCTGCCTGTCCTGAACCTGGATTTTCTGCCTGTCCCTTTTGGACCTTGTTTTTTGTAAACAGTTTTGCCTCATTAAAGGGCGCTTTTTTTGTCATTCATATTGCGTCCAGCCTGTCTCTGCGCCTGAGCCTCACCCCGTCACAAAGACCTGACGCGTACTGCCTTGCACTAATTTTGTGAAGGGATTTTTGGCAAGTTACCCCTTTGTGTGTGTGTGTGTGTGTGTGTGTGTGTGTCTGTAATGTCATGAATGTATTCTGTGTGTAATCTATTGTGTTAACTGCACCATTTGAGAAGTTCTGGCATTCTTGTCATATTTTGAATCGGCGGCTGCAGTGTGAGACAGTCCCAGCTGCAGTTCTACACAAGAGGTGGAGTGGCGTTGTTATGGAGATCCTTTTTCAGCGAGCAAACGCTCCGAAAAGGCCGACACGCGTTCCAGCTGGATGCCGCAATGCCAAACGTCAGCGCCTTCGGTCTCGCTCTTGTCACTCACCGCGCTCTTATCTCACTCTTCTATTGAGTTGTGTTGTGTCTGTTTTGAGAGAAAAGGAAATTGGTACGCCGCAAGGAAAAACACAGCGCTTTGTTTTCCCAACAGGTGAGTGCACGCGGGTTCAAGCGCAGACGAGCTCGTGACACAATGCCAACAAGACAGAACTGGAGGCGGAGAGATTCCCCCTCGGGTTTCATCACAACATGTGACGACGGAGTTCCAGCTCCGTTTGGGGAGCGCTGGTATCGTGGGCCGCAGCAACGGTAGCGTAGGCTACTGCAGGTAGCTGGAGGAAACATGGAACCACTGTGGAGTGCTTAAAGATCCTGTTGCTCCACAATCATACTCTCTTCACTGACGTCTGGGTTACAAATCAAAAAGTAACTTCAGGACGTTATAAACTATATTTGTCTCTAGACATTTGCTAGAAATGCTAATATTTCTGGAACAGCGTAGCGCTGATTTAAATCTTGCAACAATTGAGTGCAAAAGTGAGAAATTGTGTCATTTTCTAAAAGACTTTCCCAGAGACTACTCGCTCTAACCTGAGTTCAGAAGGGATGACCCAAAAAAATAGGTGGCATGAAAAATTTTTAATTTTTAAAACACAAACACCAATTCTCTCGGCTCTGTCATTCGTTCCCATGGCTTCTCCTACCACAGCTATGCCGATGACACCCAACTGATCTTCTCGTTCCCACCGTCCGAAACACAGGTGGTGGCGCAAATCTCTGCCTGTCTGACCGACATCTCTCAGTGGATGTCTGCTCACCACCTGAAGATCAACCCTGACAAGACCGAGCTACTGTTCCTACCAGGGAAAGGTTCCCCCAGTCACGACCTGACTACCACCTTCAACAGCTCCGTGTTGGCCCCTACCCTGACTGCCAGGAGCCTCGGGGTGACACTAGACAGTCAACTCTCCCTGACGGCCAACATCGCTGCGACATTGCGTTCCTGTAGGTACATGCTGCACAACATCTGGAGAATACGACCTCTTCTTACCCAGAAGGCAGCGCAGGTTCTGGTCCAGGCTCTGGTCATTTCTCGCCTCGACTACTGCAACTCCCTTCTGGCTGGTCTACCTGCTAAGGCCATCCGGCCTCTGCAGCTCATCCAGAATGCAGCAGCTCGACTGGTCTTCAGCCTCCCGAAATTCACCCACACCACTCCGCTCCTCCACTCTCTGCACTGGCTACCGGTGGCGGCCCGCATCCGCTTCAAGACATTGGTTCTGGCGTACCGTGCTCTGAACGGATCGGGCCCCGTCTACATCCGGGATGTGGTCACACCCTACACCCCGGCACGTTCGCTCCGCTCGGCAACAGCCAACCGACTTGTGACTCAGTCACCTCGAGCTAATCCCTCTAAATCCAGACTGTTTGCTGTCCTGGCTCCTCAGTGGTGGAACGAGCTCCCCACTGACATCAGGACAGCAGGAAGTCTCTACATCTTCCGCCGAAAACTGAAAACGCACCTTTTCCGACTATATCTGGATTAAACACAGATTTGCACTTTGGTAGCACTTAAATGGCTCTTATTATGGTACTTTTGTAGTTTGACTATGCTGAGGAAATGTTACTTTCTGTATTCTTGTTGTTCTTAGTTTGTACTCTAGGTTGAATGCACTTATTGTAAGTCGCTTTGGATAAAAGCGTCTGCTAAATGACATGTAATAACAAACATATGCTGTCAGAGAATGAATCACCGGGGCTTCAACTATGTAGTACTTCTATCATTTCATATTGACCTGAAGTAGTAGTCAATGGTTTATTATCACGCTAATGCCGCCCAGCCGTTATTCCAACATTCGGATTTCTGATGCGAAGAAAAACGTAACTCTCCAAACTCCTAGAGGAGCGGCGCTGTGCTCAGTGTTTCTTCGATAGAGGTGTGATGACTGTCTACTACAGTTCATTATTCTGCCGCACCAGCGTTTTAATGTAGTGTACAAACGACAACGGACCAGAAGGGCGGATTCTTTCGGGTTTTAATTGGGGAACCAATCTAAATGAAACATGTCATCTTCAATTAGGTTACACACTACATTATATATTTGATGTATTCGATAAGTGCATCTCCTCGATTCGTATCACCTCAGAAATGTGACTCCTGTGCTCTTGACTGATTTATTTTTTTCCGCCTGAAAGCACAACAGAACTCTACATTCTTTCACCACTGTGTGTGTACAGTTTAATGCCTTCATATTACTCTGTGTGAAAGTCCATGCAGGTATGCAGAGGGACGCCACGGCTGAATAAATGTAGCTCATATTTATTCATCTGTCAAAAACACACACGCAAATGCACACACATGCAGAGTCGCATTCCCCAGTTCCATGCATGCATTTCAACAGGCCGTGTGTGAGCAGGAAAGAAATTAAACCACTAACTGCAGCATGTATATACTGGACATTTAGAACCTTTTAAAACGGATTACTATTTTTGTTTTCCGGGTTGGCGGCGGACCCCCAATGCTGACAGATCCTGGCTGACTTCCAGGAACAGAACAATATATACCAGGTTGACCGAGGGGCCCAGCAGTCCACACACACACACACACACACACACACACACACACACACACACACACACACACACACACACACACACACACATACGGTGTACACAAACGTCTGGCCTTTAAAACATCAGCGCTCAGGACCTGCCTTACATAATGACAGAGAATGGAGACATTAAGGCAATTTGTTTGATTTAAGTTGTCACGGTGTCCTGGACCCTGCCCCTCGTGTGTGTGTTTGTGTGTGTGTGTGTGTGTGTGTGTGTGTGTGTGTGACCACTTTGGTGTTGGAAAAACATGAGGAATGGAGGTACTCACACACAGACAGCAGGATAGAGAGGGGGTGTCGGTAAGGAAGGTGCTATAGTAGCATAAAATAGAGTTTATGAGGTCCAGGGAGAGTGAGCAGTGACGCAGCAGGAGGTGTAAGGAAGGAAGAGGAGGAGGAAGAGGAAGAGGAGGAGGAGGAGGAGGAGGAGGAGGAGGAAGAGGAGGAGGGGAGGGCTGGCTGGAGGTGGACCCCCGAGAGCTTGCATTACATTCTGTCTGCTGCAGAGGGAATGGATCTGATCCTGACTGTGTCCCCTCTCCGCCTCTGAACATGAAAGCAGGT
>CM070102.1:10061668-10152932 GCA_036178185.1 Liparis tanakae | reverse complement strand
CCTCCAGTGTACATCCTGACCTACTGCTTAATCAACGGGCGCCTCCCTTCGCTTGCTCTGGTATTCCCCTCATCACGGGGCGAGGGAGGAGGAGGAGGAGGAGGAGGAGGAGGAGGAAGATAGTAAGAGGAAAAGAGGGGAGAAGTGTTTTGTACAAGCCTGCTTTCGGTCAATCAGCAGGAGTCTGAGGTTCACGGTCCTGACGTTGAAATATGATCTGCGGTACCGCTGTGTGCAACTGTGACATGAAGTGTAGTTACAATCCTTCGCTCTGCAGCTCTGGGAAGAGAGGCTCCATGTTTACTCTCTCTGCATCATTGAGCCACGTCAATATGTGCGAAAGGCACATTTGCTGATTTAGTGAATAAAAGCGTTTGTGTGCAAACGTCCGCGTCTCCGTGGTTGCAGTCCACGGAGACGCGTCCGTGAGATCTGAGGAGGCCGTTTGGCTTTGTGTGAAGTGATCTCTAATAAGCTAATAAGTGTCCGTCACCCTGTTTCCTCCACCTCTACTCTCAGGTGCCGCGAAGCTCTACGCCTACTGGATCGTGGTGAACTTCCGAGAGGCCTACAACTTGTTCGCTGTCAACGGGATCCTCTTTAACCACGAGAGCCCGAGGAGAGGTGAGCTCGCAGCACGACTGATGTTCAATGTCTCCGCAAAGATGTGGTTGTTTTTTGTCCCAGAATGTGGAAATGAGATTTTCTTCCCCTTTTGGGGGGGGGGTGACCATCTGATAAGTATAGAGAGCGGCTGAAACAGCCTCACATTAGGGCTGAGCAATGTTTTCATTAAACTGCTAGCAAAGTTTTTTATTTTTTTTATTAAAGTATTCCTGTGTGCCATCTGTTTCTAATGATCAGGCAGGAGTTATAAAAGAGCATCACCATTTTATTCAGAATTATTTGTACACAATAATTTTATTTACAAAGACAAAAAAATAAAAAAGTTCAACAAGACAAAAAGCAACAAAAAAAATGCAGTCAAAAATCCATAAATTGTATCACATGGTCTACTGATATACTAGATGCTCTCTATATGCTTGTGAAAAAATGACATCAGCAGAATGAAACCGTGAAGCTGAAGGTAAACCATTGTTGGATTTTGTACAAGTATTCAATTACATTCTCTATATAAAGTCATATTCATTTATTGGTGGAACCGGGTCCCTCATAACTACTTGACGCACACCCGCACACATCCTGACACATAGTAAGTCGGCTGTGGTCACATTTTTAATATGTGCCCTGAGCCCCGAGGGTCGCAGGCGCTGGTTTAACCCGATTTACTTGCCACTGCGACCCAAAATGAGTACCACATGACTGCAGCCCCAGCGCTGAGCCCAGGTCAGCCGCTCAGGTGTTTATGATTTATCCCCTAATGAAGGCCCTGGCCACGACCCCAGCCAAGGTCAGGGGTCAGCCAGTAAGCCCTAATGGGTTACCGCAGATAGATAGGTGTGGGAACTGGTGCAGTTTACAGCCAGCTCAGCAGAGATGGGGTGGTCGACCATCGACGTCTTGGAGGCAGAGCTCGTCAGTCTGGGAATGACGTGTGGAGCGGGAGAAAGATGTATTGTACAACAAAAAATGTATTGAAAACAATATTCATGTATTATCCATCAATCATTTGGTCATTTATCAAGTAATATGGGCGCACAGTGCCTCGTTCCAGCCTCTTCGAGCAGCTTTTCCCAGTATTTTGACATTTTATGGATTTTGTAATAAATCAGTTGATCGATCATGGAAGTAATCGTTAGTTGCAGCGCCAGAGATAAATGAACGTAAACCATGAAATCAGAGACGCGTGTGTCCTTTTCCACACAAATGCACAATGTCCTTATAAGGGCACGGCTCTCCGCTGCCTCCGAAACACTCCCTTGGCCTTTTGGTTCTTCATCAGCTCATTTTCATCTCCCTCTCTGACTCGGCTTCTATCTTTCCATTCCTTTTTCTTCCTCTCTCTCGCTTCATTTCACGTCTTCGTCCTCCTTTTTTCCAGCGTCAGCATTACTGCAGCGAGCGGGCCGTTGGGTTTACTCCTGCCACTTCTATTCTCAGAGTTACGGCCGTCGTTGCTCATAAAGCAGGAACGCGGCGCTGTGATGTGGCCAGATGTCCCACGGCTGCCTTACACAACCCAGTGTGGCGCTTGTGTTGGCTGGACTGGCCAGTGTTTACCCAGGCCCCCGGGGCCCGCCGTGACCCCGCCGCCGCACCGAGGGGGCCCAACATGTTTGGCCGAGCTCTCCGTCACACACAGGAGGGCTTTAGAGGGAGTAGTCGATACTTTGAGTTGCAAAACACCCCCATGGCACATGTTGTCATTGTCGGGGTGTAAGGTTATACAGCACATGGCACAGTGTGAGGTACACAGCTGGTACTGTACGCAGAGAATTGTGATCCACTTTTACGTCACTCTCGGGGTCTTGGATGGTGATTCAAGAGTACTTTCCACCCTCAAAAAGGTAGAGCATTTCACCAGGAAAAGGACAAAAACGTGCACCAACTGAAACTGTAAAAACTGTACCAAAAAAATGAATAACCTGAAGGGTTATTTGGGAGTTTTTCCTGGTCCGATGTGAGGTTTTGGGGCAGGGATGTCTATGTGTACAGATTGTAAAGCACTGTGAGACAAATGTGTAATTGAATTGAAAAAGCGCACAAAAACACATCACTGTTTTAAGATACAATCAAATCTATCGTTCCAGACGCCTTGCTCCTCTCTTAGATTCTCAGTGACACGTGTTGCCTATCACCAGAGCCAGAAGAGTTTTGCCTTTGCTCTCAGCCCCACTCTGAACATCTCTGATCTGTGTGTTATCTCACTTGGATCAGGAGAGAGAGATAAGGCGCTATTTGTCACCTGTGTGCTGCCCCGCCTGTCCTTATACGCACCGCTTGAACCTCTGCATAATTACTCACTATGACGTCAGTGTCGGTGGCCCTGACATCACCGCTCTCTCGCCTCCCCTCCCCCCACGCAGGGAAAGCTGTGACCTCATTGTCCCAGGGTGTCAGTTGCTGTGTGCCTGTGTTTGAGAAACAAATGGAGGTTTCAGGGTTCGTACCATCATGGAAAACCTGGAAAAGTCATGGAATTTTAAAATGGTCATCTCCAGGCCTGGAGAAGTCATGAAAAAAAATTAAATCATAAAAGTTATTGGAAAAGTCATGGAAACGTGTTATATTCACATGTTCATTTACGGCGAGTTTGAAATAATTAATGTTTTTTAAAGAAAGACGCTCAAAATATAAGCCGGCGTACGCTCTCAATACGCACAATTTTCTAAATGTTTCATGTATACACCGAGATTTCAGTTTGGTCATGGAAATTTGGTTTAAAGTCATGGAAAAGTCATAGAAAAGTCATGGAAATCCATAGTTGAAAATGTATAAGAACCCTGAGGTTTGCATTTATGGGGTAGTTTTTACTCCAAAGGCGTTTTGCCAAAGTCACCTGAGCAGGTGACGTAGCAGCCGATCCCCTGGTGGCTTCTGGGAAGGGCCGTAGACGGAGGAGTGAAGCGTAACACCAGTTTCCCTCTCGGACCTACTGTCTCTCACAGCGCCCAGGGGGACTTACTCCCAGCAGGAATGCACTTCTGGTTCCTCTTACAGTTCCCATAAACACCTGAAACGTTCAACCAATAAACCGCCGACCTCCATTGTTCTGCAGCGCAAGGTCAGAATTGGACGGCCGGGAAGAAAAAGAAAAAATCCCGTTTTGGAAATCCAGCGAGAAGCAAAGCCAACAGGAGCCTGCATCTGCCAGCCGGTTCACACAAGCTCCTCTCTGGTTAGCTTAGTTGTTAGCCATAATAAATAACCCGCACACTGACTCTAAAGAGGGGGATTAGCGTTAGCAGGGGCGCGAAATAGACTCCATATTGTTTTGACATATGAGACAGAGGCTCTTGGCAAGAGTGATCGGCAGTAAAGCCTTTTGAAAATAACCAATCCATACGGTGTTTGGTTAGTCATCACATCGACAAGCACCTCAAGGTCCCCCAACAATCTCGTTTTGACAATAAAATAAGAAAACACAACCGTGGGTTTAATTTATAGCGGTGTGTTGCTCTACTTCCGTGTAGTAAATCAGAACGGTAATATGTTCGGCGTGCGTATCCACCGGTGCTGCTACTGACCAGCTCCAGTCGTATGCTAATCCCCTGGTTTATTTGGGGAAGTCCCATCCATCTCTCCACCCTGAGAGCCCTGTGGTTCACGCTTGGCAGTATAGAATAATATACTGTTATGTTAGGAGAGGAGACCAGTTAGCATTGGGGAAGTAAGAATAGCACTGCCAAAGTCAATGCCGCCCCGCGAATGCTCGTACACACGCAGCCGCTGAGCCGCTACATGCCGAGGCTTCGTCTTTCTGCTTTCCTTGAGGTGGAGCCCAAAAGGTCAGATCGCATGATAGGTTTGCAAGAGGATATGTTTACCATTTATCGGGGAGGTTATTCTCTGAGGGAAATCGGCGAATAGGAACGACTCGGTCAGCGGGGCGTCGGTGGCATTCGCGAATGATCTCGTAAGGAGGAACTCGGCACGGAGCGGACACTTTCAGGGTTCGTACGGTCATGGAAAACCTGGAACAGTGATGGAATTTTAAAATGGTAATTTCCAGGCCTGGAAAAGTCATGGAAAAAAACTTAAATCATAAAAGTTTGGGAAAAGTCATGGACATTTTTCATGATCACACCGAGTTTGAAAATAATTAATATGTTTTTTAAAGAAAGACGCTCAAACTATAAGCCGGTGTACGCTCTCAATACACAACATGTTCTAAATTGTTCATGTTTTTACCGAGATTTCAGTTTGGTCATGGACATTTGGTTTAAAGTCATGGAAAAGTCATGGAAATCCATTGGTCAAAATGTGTAAGAATCCTGACTTTTAGTTGTTCGGCAGTCTGAACATCAGCTGGACGGTGGCGAGGTGAAGAGCAGAGTCGGACATCTTGTTAAAGCAGTTCTCGCCTGCATACTTTCCGCCGCTTTGTTCCACGTGGCCTCAGCTCTAACACATGGTTGTTTTAGTTTCTACCTCTACTCCTTCCCATTGACACCCTCACATCGCTGTTTGTTGTCCCAGATCACCATGGTAGCCAAGAATCGTGTTGACTGAGCGCTCGATTTGCACGCTCATTACACCGCGGCTTCAGGGCTCCCCGTCGGCGTTCTCTACTTTTTCCTCTTGTACGACAATCGAACCCCAAAAATATGTCTCCACAGACATCTGAGGTATTCACGCTACAGGATGCCGCCAGACACGGTTACGTCTTTTTTTTTTTTTTCGATACTGGGGCGAAACACTTATTCGCTCTCGATTCCCGCGATGCGGAGGTGGTGCTGTTCGTGTTCGAGCTCAAGAAAAACAAGTACCATCTACTCCCCTCTCTTTCGCCACACTCTGCTTTGATTTCCCCACATCTTTGTCATCCATCCGTTTTTTTTGTTGCATCACACCCAATAATAAAAAAAAAAAACGTTGGGAAGAAAAATGTGACCGTCTTTGTCTTCGCAACCCTCCAGCATTGCATTTCTTTCTCTCTGCACCCTCCCTGCCGGTTGAGTCAGCGCCGAGCGAGGGCAGCGCTCTGTCAGGTGTGAAGAGACGCTGTGTTGGCGGAGCGGAGCGCATGACCTCTCTTGGATGCAACGCAAATATTCTCCCTTCGTCGAGGCTCCAGAGATCAGTCAGAAAGTGAATTGTGCAATAACAGTGATGGCAGACACTGACAGCTCTTTGGCCTGGGTGGAATTTGGCCAATCCCCAATAAAGGGAAGATTCCTCCTGCAGAATTACTCTTGAAAGTCAGGTATTTTTTTCGTAACACAGTATAGATAAAGGAGATGAGTACAAGATGACTACATATTCACTTGGGTCTAAACAGGGCTACAGGGTCGACCTAAAACCCAAAGAGGTGGAGATGGAAATTAGGGTTGCATTTTCAACTTGAAGTCTACCACAAAAGCTTTTTACTCCCCTGGGCCATTGGTCAAAGACAAAGTGGGATTATGGGATTTGCAGTTCTCGTTGAATTCTAAAACAGGTGTCTAAACCTTGTGTTAAGGTAACCCCAGGGTTGAGAAATAAGTCTTGTCAATCTTTTTATTTTTCTATACCCGCTTCAGAACGTGGCCAGTTCAGACAAGCTCACGACAGAAATGACTCAACTGCTAAATATCTGGAAAATACCTGGAATAGGTTTTTGTTTTTTATGTAGGCGATCCACTGTCTTATTTTTGGAAATTGTCTGGGTTACAAATTCATTCCACGTTTTTATGAAGAAAAGGGAGAACTTGGTAACATCCTGCAAATCACCGTGGAGCAGATTTACGTGGTAATGACAAACACACGCCAGGTCTAAAATTGGAACAGGAGACTTGGATGGGGAAGGAAGTAGCAAATATAGCATTGAAGATCAACTTGATAAATGTTTGACACGATTCAAGACTTGAATAAACTCCATCTCTTTATTTTTTCCAGAGCGTATGTGCCATCGGGCTGAGCCGCGACCACACAATGTGAAATAAATGTTACAGATGAGTGATTCGAATAAATCGCACCGCGGTTGAATCTCAATTAGCGAATGCACATAAATACAGTCGCAGACGGTAATATAGATGAGTGTGAGTGAGAGGTCTTGAGGTCTGAGCGCGTACAGTAAGGGCTGGGCCGCCACACCGTTTGAAGATGGACTTCACAAGTCACCTTTCTTTACACGCGTGTTTCTAACAACAGAATCCGTTGAGTAACCGAGGCCAGCCGAGCCAAAAGCCCCTCAAAAACCCTCAGTCCCCTCTCTGGCTCCCCCCACACTCCGGCTGACAGCTCCAGTCCCCATCATGTCTGGGCCCGCATTGCCTGGCTTTGGATGGGAGACACCCCCCCCCCCTCCCCTCCTCCTCCTTTTTTTTTTTCTCCCCACATTTTAGCCCAGCTGTGCCAACGAACCCCGTGTGTTACGTTTTTCCTGTCGCTTCTCTGGCCAAAAAAATGGAAAGTGATGGAAAAAGGAGAGAAAAGGAACGGTTGAGTGAGAGCGAGGGAGAGAGAGAAAGAGATTGAGTGTCCATTTCTGGCACGGGTTTTGCTGTCTGCTCAGTTTTCACGGCTCGTGGTTTTATTAGACTTTCCGCCGGGCCATGGGCAAGGTTAAACGGCCACCGATGCCCCCATTGGGCTCGAAGCCTCCCGCTAGCCCCCCCCCCCCCCCGGCTCCCCTCGCCTGCCTCCTCCCCCTCTCCCCCCTCCTCCTGGCTGCCCTGCGGTGCCGCTGCCAGTAAAGGAAACACATTAACACCCGGGCCAGTAACAGAGGAGGCTTTGTCCACGGCCAGGCAGGCCGGTCCATTAGGCCCGCGCTCTGGTCCACACCGCACCAATTAGAGCAGGCAGGGAGCGGAGCCACTCCAAACATAGGTGTGAGCTTTACAAGCAGACTACAGGTGTGCTTGGGGGGGAATAATCCACTTTATTACTCATTGGGTGTACTGTGCTACACTGTATCCTTCTGCCACCTTTTTAAGAGCAAACTCGGCCCCGCAGAGTTTTGACAACCTGTGTTTAACCTGCACACCTGAGTTTCCCTCGCAGGTTGGATCAGATGGAAGAGCTGCGTTCCAATTCACTATTGTTACCAACCCGGGGCCTGGTACCCGTCCTGGCCCCACTGGGTCCTAACATACAACATACTGGAGAGAGAGGCAACGAACTACAGCGTAATTATTTGTTTCATCTATTGATTATTTTTTGATAATTATTTTTCATCCAAAACATGTAGAAAACAATGAGGCCTGCAGGGAATTAAATGTTAGACAGTTTTGCTTGGTAAAATAATTAATACAAAAAAGGATTCCAGAAATTAAGAATTACATTTTGATCAAGTTCAAGACTCACAAGAGAAAAAACAACAACACCAAAAAGAGTCAAAGTCTAAGATATTTTGACTTTCAGTCACTAACAAGGGTCAAGATTCAAAACTATTCTTCACCTCCAATAATGCGCCTCCATGGCATTTTTCCATCAGACCCTCAACACATTTCTCGAAAGCGACACACCCAGAGATCGGACGTGATCGGATGTGATAAACCATTTGGATAAACAAAGGGTAGTTCTCTTTAGAAAGTTATTCCACATCCAACAGATTCAGCTGTTTCTAGTTGAATAATCACTCCCCGTGAATCGGCGGAGTTCCCCTGAAACATAGTTGTCAATTAAGTATCGCTCCATCGACTAATTGCCTCATCATTTGAGGACCGGGTTTTGGACGTGAGCATGTTCATGTTGTATGTTACATCAATATCACTCATAGGGCAATACGGATAAGAACTGTGATGCCTGTGTCAGAAGCAGATGAATAATTGCTGCTTAAAGCTCCATTATGTAGTTTTTCCCTTGTAGCGCCCCCTTCAGGTATTTAACGTTTACTTCAGTGTCGTAAATACCCAGTTACGATAGATCAGGTGTCGTGAACCTCTGGCTCTCGAGCCATATATGGCTCTTCCGGTGACGCATATGCCTCTTTTGAGTTTGAGTAAAAAAAGAAAAAAAATCTCCGCCCGCAACTGTAATTTTCTCTATCGCGCCAGATTACATCAGAAGTAATTTAAGGTCCCTTTTTTAAAGACGTCTTTCTTATTTTATTAAACTAAACGTCTGTTATTGATCGTCTCCACGGCAGCATGTCACTCTGTCTCTACGAGTAGCGGAGCAAATAAAAAGTCACCTGTGAGCGTGGACTGGACCATGTGACGTTGGGTAATCACTGACAGAAAGCAGGTCGAAGTGCGACCGGGCGGCTCCAAAATGTTACATAGTCGGGTATTTAGCCCACGGACCCCTGATGGCGGAGGCGCAAATCGGCATATTAAAAGTCATTGTAGCGGCACCATTTTTTCAAGCTGTTATTTTAAGGTACAATTGTTACATAGTGTTACTTTAACACTTGACTATAGTTAGCGGGAGCAGAGGACGTTCATGCAAAAACAGGACAGGTTGGACATCGCAGGTGGTTTCCATCCGCAATTCCTCTATGCTCGATTGACATATGCTATTTCATAATAACAAAATGGATAGATTCAAGATAGATTCAAAACTACTCAGAAGGACATCAGATTTTTGTTTAGATTCTGAATCCAGAGGAAGTCTGCCGACTGGCGATTAACTTTCACGAAACTCCAGCTCGACTTGGCGCCAAAGCGGCGTTGACACAGGGGCCGTGTGACCATGTGACCCATGCTACCAACACACAACATGCTGTATTTTCCCAAATAAGCGTGTCTAAGCTTCTCTGGTCTGCTTTTGCTCAGCCTGCCCAGAGCTGTCGCTTTCCTATGAAATAATTACGACAAATTTGGTGCATTCGCATGATTGGGTTCATGGGATTTTCCTGTGCCTAAATGGAGGCTCTGCTCCATGTCAGGGCAACAGGGATACAGTGTCGAGACAGAGACGCGCTATTACGGACTGGATGGGCGCAGAGCTAAAAGGACACATTCATCTCAGACAGGATGAGTTTTTCTTAAGAGGTCTCAAATAGGTTCACGCAAGGTTATGGGAGATGTATGTACAGCGGAGGAGATGCATTCTAAAAATAAACAACTCTTTGATGATTTGCTTTGAAATTAGACTTTCACATATCCCCACACATCTGCCATTTTGGCTTTTGAACGCGAGACAGAAGAGCCGAGCCAGAGTTGAACTCCTCGCGCTCCACTGAGCTGTTCTCAACCAAGACGGTGTCATTATTAGACATGTCACACTAATATTCAGTGTTGATATTTCCATCGCTATAATGCCGTGTTTGGGTTAGAGGACTGGTGCATTCATTCCTCGGCTCTTTGCGGCATCGTTCTCCCTGCAGCGGGAGCAGAGAACCTGATCCCGGCCCTCCGTGTCCTGCCAAAAGAGCCCAGAAGACGTCTTTAAATCGTCTCGCGGCGCAGAGATGCTCTTTAGGAGCTCACTTCTTCTCCCGCAGATAATAATCGCCACGTGTGTCGGGAGAGCACGGCCGGGGCGATCTGGCAGATGAGTCGGCTGCCGATGTGGTGATTCTGGACCGGACCGAGCCAGGGTGGTCCTGTTTTGGTCCTGTGGCCGTTTCCTGTTGCTTTTTTTAGTGTGAGGCAGACTGATGCTCTGAGATTCGTCTCGGCATCCGGCCCAGATTTGACACCGACATAGTGAATTAGAGGGGAAAATGAGAGAGGAGGAATCTAAAAGGATCTTGTGGCTGAAATGTGAGGTGGTAACGAATCGATTTGACTCGGGGTGGCTTTTTCGCTTTGGCTAAAGAGGATTTGGGGCAGTGGAGGAGGTTTGGAAGGCCGTCTTAGTGGGATGTAGATGTTTCTTAGGGATCTCGAAACTCTTCCACGACGAGGCCTCGATTTCCCTTATCTGCCCTTTTGGTTCCTCTGTTTCTGACTGCTCTGTGTTTGTGTGTGTTGGACCGAGCTAAACCTCTGTAACGTTTATACCCCGTGTAAAATGTGATTGAATTCAGAAGGTGCCAACCAAGCGTTTCTCGATGTATGTGTTCTAGGTTCAAACTTTGTGACGCGTAAGATCAGCCGCTCCGTGGCAAAGATCCACCTCGGCCAACAGGAGACGTTCAGCCTGGGCAACCTGGACTCCAAGAGGGACTGGGGCCACGCCAAAGACTACGTGGAGGTAAAACACACACACACACACACACACACACACACACACACACACACACACACACACACACAACTGAAACCGCACACGGTCCCGGAGAAATAGACACAAACTGTGCGCGCTCTGCTGCAGAGTTGAACAGAGTTCAGATGTGTGCACATGAGCATTAACGGGGCATGTTTTCCCAGATCATTTGAGGCCGCAATATGCGATCGGCATGAAGCCTCCTATGATTCTCTGCCAAAAGAGAAACGGAGATAGAGAATGAGAGGGGGGAGCGGTGGAAGAGAGAGGGGGCTTCATGCTGCGAGGCCACAGACTGCACTCTGGTTTCCCACAACTCACCCATGTCCTAGATCCCTTCAGGCCCCCATCGCCATTCCCCAAGCGCCCGCAGAAGAAAGAGAGATATTAAGGGAATGCTGCGTCCGAGGGATGATGACAGAAATATGGTGTTTGTGTTCACGTAATGGTGCCAGCAGCAGGCGGAGAAAGGAGTGGGGAGATGAAACGAACAGTGGGGACGCCACGTCCAGGAGCAGACGGAGCTCAGTGTTTCGGAGAGTGTGTGTGTGTGTGTGTGATAGGTTAAGGTCGGGAACACGTGTGTGCCTGTCGAGATGAAAGGCTCGACGGGTTGCCGTGTCTGACAGCAGACCGCTCGCGGCGGACCGTGTTGTTATTAGGAGGCGATGGCGGCGGGTGGGCGCTCTTTGAGAAGGGAGTGGGGGTGAGGAGGTTACGGCGGGTAACCCCGCTTTACTGCCGACCTCGGCGTGGGGCCGCCGCGTCAGAGCAGGTCGGCGGAAAAGCGGCGTCTCGAGCCGCGGTGGCGAATACGTCCAATCAGATCCGTCACGTCCAATCGTAACCACACGGAATAATAACTGCCTCCTGTGGGAGAAATTCTGGCTTGAATTGAGATTTATGTCCCGAAAGCTCTTAAAAAAAAGAGAAAAGAAAGTCGATATAATAATTTTGTCGGATCATATTTTGCTGCCACACACTGATTCACATCTATCAAAAGGAAGGAGGATGTATATTATTATGTATCGGTTAGATCTGGGAAGTGAGAGTCCAGTTATTTCTTCTCAGACAGGAAGGTGCGGCACTTCTCGGGGCTGTGGACACGTAGGCAGCACATTGCACACAAAGTCAGTGGAAAAACCCGAGCGCGCTGAAACAGACAATGACGTGAGTTGATGATGTTTCCGCCACAGTTCACGGTTCTCCTGCGGCCGCGTGACTCGGCTCCATGGAAGTACAGAAACAAGAGGATGAAGGGTGAAGGAGTGTAAGGAAATATACGACGCCTGCCGGTTTAAGTTGTGAGACTAAGACACTCTAGTTAGCACCACTGGACAGGCAGCGGTCTGCTTCACGATCAACGTGAACACATCTTTTGTTGGATTGGCGTCAGACTCTCCTTGGTTTATGAGTGAAAATATCTGGAAATATTGTTGAAAAATAAAGTCAAAGATAAAAGACTGTGCATCATTAAAGCTTTCAAAATGAAATTGTCTGTAACTACGACTGCTACCGTCCTCCTCATCCCCGACGGAGCTGTCGTGTCGTGATGATGTCATTTCAAACAACATTTCCGGTCTTCATTTACAGTACACTATGATGCTGCCATGTGGAACAAAAAGACTGGTTTGTCAAATCTAATTTATTGGGTCATGTTCAGCTTTCTGATTTTTTTTATATTACTGACCAGTTGTGAGTATATGTTGTTCATGCAGCCCTGTGTCACTGGATTAGTGTGTGTGTGTGTGTGTGTGTGTGTGTGTGTTTGCTTGCGTGCGTGCGTGCGTGCGTGCACACTCGCCTGTCCAGGGCACCCTGGCTTGAGACGCCCCAGGTTTCCTGTGGGAACGGCCGACATTCCAGCTCTGGTGAATCAGGCACCTCCTCGCTGTGCGTCTCCAGTTTCGTAAAAAAAAAGGCAGATTTCGGGGAAGCCAAACAGAAGCCCGAGGTGCTGAGGAGGGGGGGGAGGAGGAGGAGGAGGAGGAGGAGGAGGAGGAGGAGGAGGAGGAGGAGGAGGAGGAGGGAGGGAAACAGACGCGTGTTTGTGGGACATTTGTACATTATGCATAAATGAGGCATCTCTCCCGCCCGAAGGTTCACCGCGCCCTGCAGACCCATCAAAGGCCGCGACTGTCACCACGACCCCCCCGCCTCCACCCCCCCCACCCCCACTCTACCTTTCTCCATCTCACTTTGAAATATCCGCCCAGCGTCGGCACTGTGTTACCATGGCGAAGCCAAACAACTGGCAAATTGTAAACAGAACCATGTGTGTCTGCTTTAGGCTGACAACTGCTTTTCCTCTCTCTCTCTCTCTCTCTCTCTCTCTCTCTCTCTCTCTCTCTCTCTCTCTCTCTCTCTCGCTCGCTCGCTCGCTCCCCTTTTCACGCTCCCTCTCCCCACCCCACCCAGGACAGGGAAATTGCTTGTAATTGGCTGTGGATGGATTGCGGGTGGCAGGAGGGACGTGCTGTGTGTCTGCTCTAACGACGTCTGAAGGCGTGCGGCGGGCTGGGCATCGTCCCCGCCGCGTATCGGGTGTCCGTCCTCGGCGGGCAGGCGGACCTGGAGCTGCCCAGCGCCTCTCAATGGAGTCCCTTCAGTGTTATCACGGTGGGATGGGATAGACGCCCGGGAGCTTAGCGCCATTGTATAAAACCAACAGATAGAATGAGTTAAATCCCCCTGATCTCATTTTCCTCCCAGGGGTTAAGCGTTTGGCTTTTTCCAGTGTTCGACACATACGGCTGACCTGTTTTCATTTCTTTTTTTGGACTGTGGTTTTGGGGGATTTGGCAATACCAAACAGATTCCTGCTCCTGAGCACGAGGATGGGGAAAAGGAAACCCCGCTCACTAAAGATTGTAGGAGATATTTACCGAGCACTGCCCTCCTCACCTGCTGCTCCCGCTCCTCTCAGCCGATGCCCCCATGTGCCCATGCTGGGGTCAGCTGTCTGAAGCCCCCCCACCTACACCTCCTCCCCAGAGACACATTTCCTGTGCAGAGCAGTAGGCTGGGAGGGAGCAGAAGTCGGCCTGGTGGTTTTGGCCCTCTCTCTCCTCCTCCTCCTCCTCCTCCTCCTCCTCCTCCTCCTCCTCCTCCTCCTCCTCCTCCTCCTCCTCCTCCTCCTCTCTGCTGGCTTACTTTCTTCGTCCTTTTGTCTGTTTCCTCTCCCGCCGCGTGTTTTAAAAATAAATAAATAACAGTCCTTCATGTTCCTCCCACCTCGTAATCGTTTTTACTTTTCGATGTCGTGTTCCCCTTAAAGGCGGCGTCACCACGCCGATGTGTTGATCCCTCTCGCTCTGGGTTTGGCGATCAGTTACCACCGAGTTACCAGATATTTCCCTCTGACATCTGAAAAGCGCGCCTTATTTTTCCCTCGATCGGAGCTGGCGTTGCCGACGAAGCGGAACAGAAACTGTTGCCAGATGAGATGCGGCTGACCCGCTGACCCTCTGACCCGCAGTCACGTCAACCCCTCCTCGCCGCTCTTGTCGCGTTTGCGTATTTATTAAAAAAATATAATCACCTGTGAAATTCTGGCCTTCGGAAGGTGTTTCCTGGCGGTCTTACGGTGTGTGTGTGTGAGTGTGTGTGTGTGTGTGTGTGCGTGTGTGTGTGTGTCCCTGTGTCCCTGTGTGGCGCTGTCTGATTCCTGGCATTGTGTGGAGTCAGCGAGGTGACAGGACAGCCCTGATGGTGTAATTCTTTCACCTCCTTTATTTTTCTTATCCTTTTTTTCCCCTCTCTTTCTTTTTTTCTTCTTTTTTTTTCGTACTCCTGCAGCTGCCTCTCTCTGTGCCATAATGGTTACAGATGAGGCTAATTAGCCAATCACAGAGCAGATCAGGGCCAATCAGAGATGATTGATGAGAGCGCTGGGTCATTCATCACATGCTTTTGGCCTTGGAGGTGACAGCGGGGGCAGCCTCTGGGACTCGGTACAGTAAACGAGACATGCACGTCTACATTCTCAGCTCGTGGCCGAGGCGTTCATCCAGGGCAACTGGACGTACAAAATCGGGGCCTCATTAACTTTTTAACCGGCATTTTTAGACGTGATGTACATCGGGTTCTTTTCGCCGTGGAGACGTGTTGGTTTTGGAGGGTGTTGAAGCCGGACAACCTCGATGCGTGTAGCCGGTTGCTTGTTAAAAATACATCAGGAGATATGAGATCTGAGGTTCATCCAATTTAATTAAAGAGCCGGTATTCAGTTGAGGTCATTTCCCTGTCAGTGGTCACACAGCCGGGCTGATATACGCTGCAGGCACTCAGGCTTTAATTTACTTAGAATGTCAATCTCATGGAGTCGCCGGTGTCTTCTTCAAATGTCTTGTTTCGCCAAACCCAAATATGTAGTTTTTAAGTATAGCTTGAAGCAACCGTAATGATCAACATGGGCTAAATATGTCATTTATCAACTTCATATAGTAAATATCACATACACATAATGGTAGTATCATGTCTAGCAGCAGTACGAGTTTTAAAAAGTGCTAGTGTGTGTGTGTGTGCGCGTGTGTGTGTGTGTGTGTGTGTGTGTGTGTTAAATGCATGCCTGGATCTTTACAGCAGTGTTTCAGGGAGCTGATAAATACCTGAGCCTGCTCCGAAACGTTTTAATAAACACAGCTGGAGGGGTAAAGAGCTGAATGAGGGCTAATAGGGCAGGGGAGAGGGCGCGTTGGGTTTCATCGCCAAAACCTCCCGATGACAACTCCCCCACCCCCTTAACCAGTGCCGCCCCGCAACACGCCCATCTTTGCATCATCATGATTGTGTCATCTGTTGAGCGATGTGTGTGTGTGTGTGTGCGCTCGCTCGCCCTGCAGGGGGTTAGTCTGAGTGTAGATCATTTAGTGAGAGAGCTCCCGTCATGTTGACTCGGCATCCCACACAAGTAGGATGAGTAAACGACAGCAGCTGTGTGCTTGCGTGTGTGTGTGTGTGTGTGTGTGTGTGTGTGTGTGTGTGTGTGTGTGTGTATGTGTGTGTGTGTGTGCGGCTCTGTGACGTTAATTGCAGGTGAAATCTGACCCATGGCCTTAGCAGCAGCTTAATAAACTGGGGTTTGCCCCCCTGTGGCTCAGAGCAATAAAACCACACTGAACCTTCAGCAACCTTATGCATGAACACACACACACACACGCACACACACATTGAGATGTATAAATTGTTAATTTACAGAGAATGTTGGCTCAGCGTAACAAAAAATGTTATGCCTTTTTTAATAAACTGATACAGAATATTAGGACGCAGGTCTGAGGAGCCTCTGCAATGTGTCCTCGGTGTCCAATATGGGCTCAAAAGACAGTTTTCCCCGCGGTTCTTAAGAGAACTTGCTTATATTTTAAGTATTCTACATGGAAACAGATTCTATTATCGCTCAGATTCTATATGATAAGAGTAGGGTTCTCCAAAAGGTGCAGAGACAAAATAACTGGATAAAAAAAAGGAATGGATTAGTTTAAATCTATTATGTCCTCATGCACCAAGTTGTTGTGTTTTGCATCAAGAAGACTACAACCTCTGTAGTTCACTGTCCCGGGGATTTGGTGATGTAAAGGAGACAAATGAGAAGAAAACCGAAATGAGCCATGACTTCATATCAGATTACATCCAAGGAAGTAAAAATATGTAAAGACGACTTTTATTATAGATTGATTATAAAATATTACATCATCTAATAAAATATATGATTCTCTACTGTCATGAACTTTCATTTTTTAAGTTTAGCTTTTTTTCCGACCTATAGCACTGATATTGTTTGCAGTGGCTTGACTTTAAAGTGAGTTTCATTAAATCAATTTAACAAATCTTAATTTGTTTTGTTGTTTGTACGAGTACATTTCTATAGATTAGAGTATTTTACGATTTGAATCTAATTTTACATTTTAAATTTAAGAGCTGTAGAAATCCAGAAACACTTTTTTTAAACGGGAAGATCTGGGTCGATTAATTTTGAAGACAAACGTTGACGTTGGTAGGGTTCACTTTTTCGTGACGTAAGTAAGTTCAACTCTAAAACTGAGTTGTGTTGTTGTCCAACGCACCGCGCTAAGACAGCAGCACTTGGACAAACACACAGGAAAGAGGCGTAGGAGGTGAAATATGACAAAAATAATAATTAATTAGGTGAGAGTCTTAAAATAGATCCCCGGGGAGGCACTCTTGCCCCATCTAAGTCCAAATCCTAAATCAACCGACATGGAGTGAGTATTTACTGTGGCATCGTACCAGAGGGACAGAGGAAGAGGAGCGGGGGGGAGTGAGGGAGTGAGGGAGTGAGGGGAGTCTGAGAGAAGAAATACTTATATTCACAGTGCAGATAATGGAGAGAGGATGATAAATGGAGAGAGAGGTTGTGCAAAAGTGACTCCCTCCTCTTCTAATAGAGGAACAGATAACAGGACAGCAGACATTCTAGGGTTACTGCTGTCGGCTCGGCAGCTCAGCACACTGAAACCCGACCCGGGAGGTGTCCTCACTTTTGGGCTGAGATTCGGGTGTTTTCAGGGAACATCTCCTTCTTGTTTGACTTTTGTTTTTAATTGTATTTATTGCGTGCGCTTTCTCACGTGACTTCAAAGCTCCTCCTCCTTTTGTGTTGGTACAAGATTAGTTCACACGGGCTCGAGTAATCCTGGAGCCACGGACAAAGTCGATTCTGTGGACGGATCAGTAATTCGAACACATTCTGAATATGTTTTCATTATTCTCAGGTTGATACGATAGTGTTTCTGTATTGTCATGCTTTGGACAACTCTTGAATCCTGTGTTAATGACTTAATTAGCCTCTTTTTATTTGCTTCTTCTGCAAGAATCTATCCGTTCCTTTAGAAATCAAGCGGCAAGAACTCGTTATCCCTTTTTTAAGTTTATTTTCAGGAGTAGGTAGTGAGGGTGAATGAATTTAACACGAGTAATGACTTTATTTTCCTGTTGAAGGCCGTTTTCCTCCATAAAACATTTGGTGTACCGAACCCCAAATAATCATTCTCCTCCGGTTAAAGAACAACTTTTGGAAGTTGTAATACAAATGTCTGTCATATTTAATCAGGTTTTATTGCGGTATTGACGGCGAGTTCAAATCATTTTTAAATGATTGGAACCAAAGAATCATATTAAATTGGTAAAAGGCATGCCAACGACTCTTTCTGTCTGAGTAGAAAACACAAGAGGTTGTTTTTGCCTTTTAGTGCAGAGCAGGGAGGCTCCGTCCAGCTGGACGGCTACGACGGCTCTGCTGTGAGGATTGTCTTTCTGTAAGTCAGATGAAAGGTTGACCGTCTTTCTGGTCACATTATAACCTTTGCGGTTCTGGTTTCTTAAACATTTTTTACTTAATATTAAGAATATTTATTTTTAATCGTGAAAACAAGAGAAATGATTTTGTTTCTGAGACTTAACGCTAATATTCTGTGTGTGTGTGTGTGTGTGTGTGTGTGTGTGTGTGTGTGTGTGTGTGTGTGTGTGTGTGTGTGTGTGTGTATGTGTGGAGCAGCTGGCTGTCCGTCTCAGAGTGACAGGCCAAAGCTCTCTCCTGCTGGGTTGAGGATGAAAGCAGATGCTCTCCTCCTTCTTCTCCTCCTCCTCCGGATCTGTTTTTCTCTCCTTTCTCCACGACGCCTCGTGTAACCAGAGTCTCCAGCTTTCAGATGAAGCCCGCAGGATAGTTTGCACCCCGGAGTCCTGCAGGACGCTCTGCCAGCTTTGACGGTTAAGTTGAACAGACTTGTAAGACAATGCAGATGCTGCATGGAAAAGTACACGTTCTTCATAAAAGGAGGGAAACCCCAAAGGCAATTGTAATACAGCTCTCTGTGGCAAACTTTTTAAATGACTAGCTATTTAATTTTCAAGACAAAAACAAACATGATAAACCTATCTGAATAGATTAAATGCACAACATAAAAAAGACAAAGACATAAAGACAGCATAAAGGAGTGAGACAAGAGCCACATTGTTGCTTCATGTGTTTTTGTTTTGAAAAACATACAATAATAACAAAGAATATGCACATTGACATAAAGTCTTTTAATACAGTTTTATTTGTTGGAAATTGATCCGTGATTTGTGCTTTTAACCAAATCTGAACCAGTGTTTTTTATTTTTTTTCCCAGTACAATTGGTACTGATATCAAACCAAGCTCTTTACTTTACAAAAATATTTATTTAGTTTTCAAAATATTTCAAACGTCTTCCTTCTATCAGTGTTACATGCCGTATTTACACAGAACCCAAAGGAACTCAGCCTAAAAGCATACAGTCTTGAATTCAAGATTCAGGAATTATGGAATATCTGATAATAAATAAAAAGGCAAATAAAGCACACAGACGGATTCTATGACCACTTTTGATATTAGCGTTACAGAGTTACAGCATATACAAAGCAATATTCACAAAATAAAGGCTTGTTGTGGTGGATGTGCTCGTGGATTTAACAGCTGCCTCGTCATTTATGAGACTTGTTTCAGTTTTTTTGAATCGGGGAAACAAAAGCCATCGTCTGGTCTCCTCTGCAGCCCTTTTCACTGCTGCGTTTGACAGGTGTGGTTGGTGACACACACACCCACACACACACACACACAGAAAACAGCAGAGAGCCATACCTCCCACCTGGACAGAGGGAGGAAAGCAGGAGGAGAGAGGGCGGGGGGAGTGGATGACTCCAGAGGGGGTAGGTGGTGGGAGGGCTCAGTACCCTGCTGGGGGTTTAACAGGTCGGGGCAGGGGGAGGGGGGGGGGGAGTTAGGGAGGAGAGTTTGAGGCAGAAGAGACTTTCAACAATATTTGTAAAGTAATAACTGTTTTTCCACGCAGCTTGCATGTTGTGTCAAAAGCTCCTACTTAACAAAATATTCATAAACAACTGGAGGTTTCTCTTTTTTTCCATTCTCACTGTATCCACATTCAACAAGTAACTTGTTGCTTTCATTCGTTTGAGGTTATTTTCTTGATCACTTCTATTGGTTCATCTTTGGCCATTTTTCACAATTTACTTTAGAAAATGTAATTCTTCTTTTTCTATAAAACCCTTTTTATTATTTCATAAAAGAAGCCAATGTCTGCCATGTTATCTATTGTAAACACAAAACAACGTATCTAATGTCGTCTCTTATAAAGAACTTCGCATCACCGTGTTATTGAAAGCCGCTTAACTAATAAACTTAACCTTTCCTAAATGGTGGAAGATGGTTTCAATGGGGAACTCATTGATCAAAGAACAAACTAAACCAGAATAATTGAAACCATCGATGGCGGCTTTTTCTTTTTTACTTTTTGGCAGTTTTCAGCAAAGCTGCAAACACATTTCGATACCAGCGAGCTTAATTTAATGGACCTGAACAGACGGGGAGCAGTGGAAGGTCTGTGAAGCTGAGACGCTCCCTGATCGGGAAGCACAGGTGTGACATACACCCTAATGCAATAATCCCTCCTAGGCGTGCACATGCATGTGCGAGTGTCTGTGAGTGTGAGAGAGTGTGTGTATGTGTGCGTTTGTCATCCAGAAAGAAAAAAGGCTGAGTCTCATGTCGGGACTTTTAGGGAGTATCAGGGAGTACATGCAGTGAAGCCTTCAGTGGTCTAGCAGACGGGACTGATGGAGTAGAGGGGTGTTTTCGGGGGGTGGGGGGGAGTCCATCTTATTTTAATTGCATGAGGAGTCTGGCCTGACTCTTTGGGACTGGAATGTGTGTGACCTTCTCTCTCTCTCTCTCCCTCTCCTTCACACTCCCTCGCTCCCCGTGCGTCTCTGGCTGTGTCAGACGGCCGAGCGGCCCGTGGGAAGATTCTCTCCGTCCAGACTGCAGAGTGTCGAAGTGGAGCCAAATATCACAGGAGCTCAGTCACAGTCTCTGCTCTCTTTTCTCTCTCTCTCTCTCTCTCTCTCTCTCTCTCTCCCCCCCCCTCTTTCTCTCTCTCCGACTCTTTCTGTGGACACACTTTCTGTGACTGTGTGTGTGCACACGGGCTCTCACTGCATGCATGAGCTCATACCGGGGCATCAGTATGATTCTACAAGAATAAATGGCCCCCATTGTGCACATCTGGAAAGTATTTGTTTGCTGTCGTTTGTGTGATGCGTCGTATTAACTCTGGATTTATTATATTGTATACTCTTGTACTACTGCTTATTTCCTTCATGATTGTTTTCTTGGTTTGTATAGAACCACAATAATCTGTGGTGTCAATTTGACCACCGAAACATAAATAATAATAATTCCATCGTACAACATTCATGTAGTTAATGAAGTTGAGCCAAGTGACACATTATAATTCAATGGAATATTTTCTTTTACAGATTTAAATGCGCTCTTTCGCCTTTTTTTTCTCCTCACTGTTTTATGGAGCTTTTTGTCAGACATATCATTTTTATGATGTTATTATAATCCATAAAGTTCTACAGCAATGATTATTCCTCAAGAGCACCCTTTGGATGAAATTGTTTCACCGGTGTGTGAGAAAATAGACTTTTCATGAAATAATCCAGTTGTAAATTATTCGCAGTCTCGCACACGATTCTGGCAAATTGGGTCACATCCAAGTCAAACAGCCCTCGCATGCTCCCGCTAATAGTTCTCTAATTATGCACAACTGCCTCATTTAACAACATGATTGTGTGTGTGTGTGTGTTTGTGCGTGTGTCAGAGTTAAAAATAACTCCAGGTAGAAAGAAGTAGTGATTGAGATCTTGGCAGCTTTTTCCCGCCAAGCCTGCTGAGAGTTGCCTGTAGCGTATTGAGCGTGGCAGAAACATCCACCCGACCAGTCCACTTCAAACCGGCTCCACGGCTTTCATGGAATGGAAATATTTGTTGGTTCAGAGCAACGAAAGCCTGTCTTCCCTCATCGCACAACGCCAAATGGCTTCCTTAAGCTGTCTGTTTTTTATTAGACTTATAGCAGATCCACGTTCGCACAGGCTAATCGTATTAAACCAGGCGTACGACACACACACACACACAGTTTGCAAAAAGCTTTGTGGGTAATTTGAGGGCATGAAGGATGTGCTACTTGTACATATTCCTCGACACACATGCGTGCGTATAAAATACGTAATCATATGAAACAACATGCTTGTGTGCACTTGGACACTCGCACAGCGAGGTTGGAGTTCTGCTCATAATTGGTGAGGAAATGCTGCGCCGAGGTGTCGGTCTGATGGATGAGGAGAGAGCTGACGTGGCACTCCGAGCCCCCTTCTGCGCCACAATGAGGCTTTCACTCCACGCCGCGCGGATCGAACTCAATCCTTGTTAAAACAGCCGCGCTGGAGAGCCCTGTATTTGCTTTCAGAAGGTGGGACTTTTTAAGCGAGTGCCAGGGATCCCTTTTTTAATTAAGTGGCCTCAGCTGCGCGTGTGTGTTTGCCCATGTGCGTGCGTACGTGTGTGTGTGTGTGTGTGTGTGTGACCTGTGAGGAGGCCCTGTCTGTGACCTGCAGTGAGAGAGGCAGTTTGTTTTCATTCTAAACTTTCGCCAGAGTTACAGGTTTTGCACCTTATTTGACCTCAACGTGACCTTTCCGTCACCCCTCGCTGACCCCGCTGCTCGGGCGCCAGGACGGGCTTCTTCCTCCTCTTTTTTTTTTTCCCAGTGACGCCCCTCTCTTTGCCTTTTCCCTTTTTATTAACCCCCCTCAGTCACGACCTTCCCCTTCCTCCCGTCTTGACTTTCCCTCACCCGCCTCACGACGCCTGCGTCTGCTTCCCGTCAGACGTGCGCCGAGACATATGAACACACATGTAGACGAGCGCACACCCACACACACACACACACACACACACTCGCTCAATCAAAGTGAACGATTGCACATTTGTCTCGCCGTCCTCTATAAAAAGAGCCGCCCGCTAAGCGCTGCAGTCCTCTCATTATATCATTACCGCCCCACTGCAGGCAGGCGGCCTCGCGGACTTCTGTCTCCCTCGTCTCTTTCTTCGTCCTCAACTCTTTGTCCCCCGCGCTGTTTCCATTTATCCGTCCGCGTTTTTAGGGAACAGGAAAGAGCAAAGAAGAAAAAGCATGTGAGGGGGGGGGGGGAGAAAAAAGATGTGGGTGGCGCTGTGAAGCGAGAGAGGTGGGGACACGCGGAAAGGGGAATCCCTAAGCTCTCCCTGGTGGAGCGGAGGCTCCATGTCCCCGATTGGGGGGGAGGGGGGGGGGGGGGCAGCTGAAGTGTTTGTTTATGTCTGTGGGCCAGAGGGGAGATACGGTGGCCGTGTTCGGCGGCTACATGAAAGGCCCCGAGCGCCCTAATGAGACGTAATTGCAGTGCGCGAGTGTTTACGAGATTGCGAGGGAGCGGGGGGGGGGAGGAGAGCGGGGAGAATGAATGAGCACGTTTGGCCCTGCGTGTGTTTATTCCCCCCCCGTTTTCGCGGCGCAATAGCTTGCCTCGTTGCCCTCCAAACCAGCACAACCTCAAAGTATAGAGCTCGCAGATTGGCGACTGTCACGGCCCGTCACGCTTGTTTTATTCCTTGAGATGTGGAGCTGCACGCCGGGCGGCGGGAGCGAAGTCTCTCATGTGCCGGCCGCACAGGGGAGGACTCCCAAATACACCCGATACGGATTTAGAAATCCAGAACGGAATAGATGCTACTGTACAGGAGGACGTGTGATCGGAAGGCTGGCGAAGATTAGCGGCTCCCAAAGTAGTGGTCATGAGATCAGGAAATATCAGAATCAGAATCAGAATCAGAATCGGTTTTATTGGCCAAGTAGGTTTGCACAAACAAGGATTTTTTCTTCGTAAAGTGACTCAAATTGTACATTACAACACAAAAACAATACAAAACAAGACACAAACAAGATACAACACACAACAACACAACAACAAAAACAGTACAGTACAAAACAAATAGTGCAAAACAGTTCAACAGGTTTAAGAGGGTTTTTTTTAAGAAAGTTACTTAAAGTATATACAATGTGATATATGAAATATGATCAATAGTCACCCGTAGTTTCTCAGCGTGTTTTATAAAAGTGTTGTCCTGAGGCGGCGGTGGATCGGGCTCCCGATGGCCCGTTTACACAGCCAGAGGACATCCAAGCACGATGACATGATGTGTCACGCTCTTTTCATGACGCGCCATTGTTTGAAGTCATTGTTACTAAACACTTGTTAATTCACGGCTAAGAATTGATGGTAGAATTCCATCGCGCGGACGTAGACGCTACATCTGGCCCTCGCTCCGCAGGCTAGACGTGTCGGTAGATTAAATGTGTCGACGCTTTTCATCTCCCTCGGGACTTTTTGGGTAATAGTGAAAAGGTGAACTGGCGTGAGGCGGGTTGATCGCACGATTTCCCGTCTTATCTGAGCCAAAGGCTCCACATCCGTCATGTCGTGACGGCCTGCGTGGGCCGACCACGATGAGCTCCTAAATGGCCTGGAACTGGAAATATGACTGTTTGTATTTACAGGCCATTAGAGCTTTCCACTGGCATATTCACACTCTCCGACCGCAGCAAACACCGGCCGACGCGCTTCAGTCACTGAGAGCTCTCTCTATGTGCTGCGGAGTGTGTGTGTGTGTGTGAGCGAGCTCACAGACGCTCCCCCCCCCAAAATAGCATGCGCCCTTAATTACTGCCGCAAACACAGGTGGGGAAAGCCAGGCCT
Source organism: Liparis tanakae (assembly GCA_036178185.1). Taxonomy (NCBI): domain Eukaryota; kingdom Metazoa; phylum Chordata; class Actinopteri; order Perciformes; family Liparidae; genus Liparis; species Liparis tanakae. Next base: position 10,128,589 of record CM070102.1, on the reverse strand, counting down.
CTCTCCACCCACAATCCCAGACCCACCGTCCGGCACACAGCACCCTGTGTGTTCCTGTTTGGGAGTACAGGAAGTCCAGCGTGTGTGTGTATGCGTGGGTGTGTATGCGTGGGTGTGTGTGTGTGTGTGTGGGTGTGTTTAAATTTGAGGAGGAAGGAGAGTGTGCAGATGTGTGTCTTCATCTGTGTGAGTGGTTGAAATTGTTTGTCTGAGTCTTGGCTTGAGTGTGTGTGTGTGTGTGTGTGAGAGAGAGAGAGTGAGAGAAAGAGTGAGAGAGAGAGAGAGAGAGAGAAAATGAGTGAGTCCAGACCACACCCTTTGATGGCAGCAGTGCTGTGTGTTGGGGTTTGGGCACGGACTCACAGCCCCTCCGCTGGCTGGCTGGAAACCCCACACCCCACATCAATCAGACCTGCCACTCATACATTATTCATATCCCTCCTTTTCCCTCGTACAGTATATCTCCCGTTGGCAACCGGAGTTAAATCGGGCGAGTGCCGCCGCTGACGGGGGGGGTCTGCCTCCATTCAGCATCGGGCGGCTCGGAGTTGGGAGAAGTGGTTGTGGAGTTCTGGCGGGTTTTCTGATACATTGCAGGCCCAGATTTTTCAGTCTTTGAGGCTAAAAAGATTCAGCGTTGTTCAAATGAGCTAAATGACCCGACTCACGTTCTGTCCTCCGACAGACGCGCTCAGGTATAAATCGTGGATGTCAGGTTATTTCAGTCGGAGTTAATGATCGCACCTTTGTGAAAGACTTTTAAAGGTCACTAGAAAGACCTGTTAATAGCTTAACCTTTTTAACAGTTTTTATAACTCGTCTTCTACTCAACGAAGCGCTTATCGGTTTTTTTCTCACAATACCAGCAGCATCACACAGCCTTCATGAGAAGTCAGGGTTTGCTCAGTTGCCATAGAAATTACCTGGTTCTCATCACATGATTTAAGGATGGAAAATGCTGGAAATTAAAGCATGTTACATTACTTACAATAAGTGCATCAACCTAGAGTACAATCTAAGAACAACAAGAATACAGAAAGTAACATTTCCTCAACATAGTCAAACTAAAAGTACCATAATAACAGCTATTTAAGAGCCAGTGTGATAACAGGTAGTTATCGGAGTGAAGCTGGAAGCTCCAGAAAACACTGAAAGCTGCTATGTCCAAAATTAACTTTGCTCCACTGTACTTACAGTAGTTGTGCATGCTGAGCACACATTGTTCGCGTACAAGAAGGGGTCATAATCTTTATTTTGGGTGCAGTCCCTTTCATTTTATGAAAGTTTTTTCGATAATCTGGGCTAACTATTGGTTTGTTAACAACCTGTCTCACTGCTGGTGGTTTTTTGCACAATTGGACTTTGGGATGCCGGCTGTCTTTCCAAATCGCAGCAATTACTTCTGTGAGTCTATTGTTATCATAACCAAACCAAGCCATGAGACTGTGATCTAACATGTAATACACCAGAATTATCCTTTAATGCTGTGTTCTGTTCCAGGGCTTAAACAAAGAACATTTTGTATCCAAATAGTTGAAAACAATTTGATTTGGTTGCCGTGTCTGTTTTTAGCCTCTGGAAAAGGGATGGGGCCCGATATGGAAAGCTATCCATCATCACCCACCTCTGTCAGAGTCTCTCTCTCTCTCCTTGTCTCTGTACATATCTCTCTCTCTCTCTCTCTCTCTCTCAGCCTGTATTGTCCCACTCTCCACTAAGCCCAAAATGAACAGTTTCCAGTCCACCGTGTTCTTCTGACGTCCTCGTCGTGTGTCCTGAAATTCCCAGACCACAGACCAGATTCTCCCTCCTCCTCCTCCTCCTCCTCCTCCTCCTCCTCCTCCTCCTCCTCCTCCTCCTCTGTTGTTCTCTGACGTCAGTGTGATGCTCAGGCAGATTGAATTCAGACCTTGGAGGACGAGTTGCTAGTGGCCTCCTGCTGTGCTCCAAACAAATATCGCTGCCAGCAAAAGACAGATGTAGACGGCGAGCTCCTCCAATTAGCTGCTCCGGAGAAGCAGACAGGAGCTGAAGAGGGAGAGAGGGAGAGAGAGAGAGAGAGAGAGAGAGAGAGAGAGAGAGAGAGAGAGAGCTCAGCTTTGACATGATCATTAGGTCCTGTAAACACATAGAGCTGTCAGCGTCAGGCCACTGACACCCCGGGGTGTTACATTCCCACATCTTCAGAAACACAACGTTGGAGTTCATAATAGGATTTGAATATTTTTGAGCGCAAACTGAAGAAACACGACATCTGTTTGGCTGCGCGTGGACAAGGCGGTGCTTTTTTACATGTTTCAAAGCGGGTTTATACTCACATGAGGTCACTGTTGAATTATTGATCAGGGGAGAAAGTGCCAAGTGGGCTTGTTCGTCTATTTGTCACCGAGGAAGCGTGTGCAGCGCCTAAACGGCAGCAGATGCCTGGACGTCTGCGTCTCCTCTCGCTCACGACTCTCCACACGCCGCCGTCACCGCCGCGTTGAGCCTCGGCGCGCCGAAGCCAAATGGAAAGCGACCCTTGGCAGGCGGCGCCGTATGAAACACAGGGTGACACTGTCCGGGGAGCGCCGGCAGCTTCACACCGGCGAGTTACTCAGACTGCGTTTTGCACTATTTCAAGCAATTGTACACGCGTTGGCAAAGCCACTCTGAGGTACGCCCAGACGCTCGGAGAGCTGGGGAGCGACAACAATATCAGTTTGGACAAACGAGCACGGCCGCCATTTTCTTTTTTTTTAAATACCTCCTGGGCACAGAAACAAAGGCCATTGTGGACGGAGGGATTTGACTGGCTCTCACGACGGCTACGGGAACTGTTCCAGTTACCATGGGGGCTCTTTCTGGAGATGTGTGTGTGTGTGTGTGTGTGTGTGTGTGTGTGTGTGTGTGTGTGTGTGTGTGTGTGTGTGTGTGTGTGTGTGTGTGTGTGTGTGTGTGTGTGTGTGTGTGTGTGTGTGTGTGTGTGCATGTGTGCGTGTGGGGGAGGGAGTGGGGGGGGCTAGTACAGGATATGAGGAAACCTCTGAGCAGCTCACTGGATATTTATTCACATTAACTCGAACCGCTCAGTTTAAACAGACACTGAACTAGTGGTGTGTGTGTGTGGGTGTGTGTGAGAGTGTGTGTGTATGTGTTTGTGTTTGTGTGTGCAGCTTGTTTTTTTCTTTCTTTTTTGTAAATTGTGTTTATTCTCAAAAGTACACAGTTATACATTGCACATGTTATTTTTCATTCCCCCCCCATCCCAACACAGAACAAATCGAACAAATCACACTGCTTCAATTTTCAAAAAGCACATCACAGTATTAGTAGTTCAAGTATTACACAAAAGTAAAAATATTGTAAGAGGTAATGCAGTCAAACAGAAACCAGAATTGAGTTTGATAAATTGTAAATTATCGCTATTATTAGTTCCTACAACAGCGTCAAGACGACTTAAAAAGCTTCTTTTCTTTTTCTTTTGTGTGCAGCTTCTTTGACTGACTTTTTTGTCTAGCGTCTCACCAAAATTGATTAAAGCAAAATCATTCATAAGCAGCGAGTGGATGCAACCTCATCTGACGGGCTTGTTGTGGAGACCAGCAGTTTGAGGCAGAACCAGATCCTTCTGAATCCCCCAGCCCGCCCACTCCCATGTTTCCTCTGGGCAGGGTCTGACCGGGGCTTACTGCAGCTAACACAAACTCACTCGCAATGAGCCAATAAGGCATCCATGTCCTCCCAGGGATCCACAGATGGTGCTGTGTTTGACTGTTAGTGTGTTCAGATGGGTCAGATATGAGAAGCGCGGCTCCCAGGTTGTTGTATATTTACACACGAAGGAGAGACTCCGAGACTCGTCCCTTGTTCTTATTACTGGGCATTACTCCGAGTTATGAAGAGATTATGGCCGGTTGAGTAAAGATTCAGGACACAATCCTGACCTATTGTGTTTCATACAGCTCGCTGTGAACGGACCAGAGCTCATTAACATGTTATCCGCGGCTCGTTCTTGTCTATTTTCACAACCGCTGCTCACAAGATCCTTTTTCCGAGCATGAAGGGGATTTTGGGGCTATTTTCATAGCATTGGTCTGAGTTAGAGAAAAAGCGTTGGTGGCATTTTTCACGGAGTACGATAACCTTCGACCTCTGAGTACTAATCAAACACACAATGTCATTGGTTTAAAAGATCTAGACAGTCGGTTGTGTGTAGATGCTGAAATATGGCCAGAAATGTTTAAATTTAACTTTAAACTACCATTTCTGTAAACCTGCACAATAATGCTTTACTGCATGGAGCTGATCTATTCCCTATACCTGCTACTTTGCATGTTGATCATAGTCACTGAAATGAGTGCCGTTTAAATTTGGTATTTGTTTGTTTTAATGCTGTTTTCATCACTTGTACCCTCACTAAACCTACTAACACTAAATATGACTGAAATAACAAAATGGCTATATGTGATATAGATGTCTGGAAACTTTAAGTTTACATCAACATGTGCGCTGTTATGATAGACGCATGAACATGTTTACACTTGTAAACAACTAAAATCAGTTGATGACACAGCTGAGGAAACTGATTTTAGTTGTTTACTAAACAAAAATGTCGGCCTCCATGATGCCTGTATTCATAACTGTGAATGTTGATACAATTTCATATCTTCTTTAATTGATGTATTTAATCCAATTCCATTTCAAGAAATCATGTATTTGTTTGTGTATTTTATTCAGTCAATCAAATCAAATACAATACAATATTATCCTATATAATATACAAAAGAGAAAGACTGAAAAGGTATAGGTAGAAGCAAAAAATGCAAATTAAAATCAAAATAAATCAGAAAATTAAAATAAAGAAAAGAAAACAGAAAAACAAACTAAATATATTTATATATACGACCACATACATATTTCATATGTTGCAACAAGTATGTTGCTCTATGATCACAATATACACAAGTTGACAAAATGAAAGCCATGAAGGACTTCTTCACAGCCTCTACACTCTGTGGAGGTCAGTCACGAGTTAATCACAGTTATTCTTCTCATAAACCCAAAATCATAACCATTTTAGACAGAATACAAATGCCCACTCATTCACACAGGCCACGCTTATCCTCCGAATGTGGCATCCCACCCGGCCACCACCGTAACATCAGGCTACTGCGAGAGAGGGCAACACATCCGTCAGCAGGCAGTTAATGTCGTCAATCAGCGGGCTCGGTTTCCCCTTATCGAGTCCACTGATGGCCGCCGCTGATCGTTTGCATGTTTACCGCTCTCTCGGTGCAGCGGCGGCCGTCCTCCACCTGTTGCATCCCGGCAATTAGCGCGGAATTAGCTACGGAATAAATGTTGCAAAGATTAGCCGCCGATGCGACCCCGCCGCCTCCGCCGACGACCCCATCCGTCTTCATTAGGCTCCGCTGATTGGCCGGCGTTGTAATTGCCGTGCCTCTCAATCTGCGTGAGAAATCCTGGCGCGTCGAGCACGTCTGGGCTCCGGCCGTAAGTCACCGCCGCGGCCTCCTCGCCCGCTCGTCAGTCCAGGCTGAACCCACCGGGGCCAGAGTGGAAAGGTTAGAGGAGCGTGGGCGGGGAAGGGGAGGGGCGGAGGAGAGGTCACGGCTCCGGTGAGAAGCGCTGCCGGAGCTCACTCCCAGAATGCCGAGCTGGAGTCGGTCTCTGCCGGCGCCGCGGAGGATCATGGGAAAGCACGATCGACAATTAATCACGACCAATGAGGTGGAACCGGCCGGCTCGAGACCGCACTGACGCCGATTATTGATGCGTTGTGTGCGAGCAGCAGCGCGGACATTTTAGGAGAAACTATGCGTGATTCTCTCTGCATGCAAGCTGCTTGACCTCTGACCTCTGACCTCTAAATTGATCTGTTGTGATTCTCCGCAATCCGCTCTTTAGCTACAACACTCACAGATACAACACCAAATACCCAAAAACATTATATCAATATATCAATCAAGCAATAACTTCTTTTAAATCACTTCTTAAAACCCACTTTTATAGGACTGCTTTTAAGTGATTTCGTCCTTTTATGTTTTTATTTTAATTGGCTATTTGTTTGGTTTAGTTGTATCATTAAAAATTCCTGGAAAAGTCATGGAATTTTAAAATGGTCATTTCCAGGCCTGGAAAAGTAATGGAAAAAACTTAAATCACAAAAGTTTTGGAAAAGTCATGGAAATGTGTTATATTCACTTGTTCATTTACGCCGAGTTTGAAATAATGAATATGTTTTAGAAAGAAAGACTCAAAATATAAGACGGCATACACTCTCATACTGGCGCGCACTTTGTTTTCCGCACCTTAACTGCACCTTAACTGGAAAGTTCGATGGCCATAACTCGGGAAGCAAATGTTTATTCTTTAAATAAAATATTGTCTCTTATTCATTTGTGTCATTAAATGTATACTGTATGCTTTGGAATTCACATTGTTTAAATACTAAATGTTCTCACTTTTTCATGTATAAACCGAGATTTCAATTTAGTCATGGAAATTTGGTTTAAAGTCATGGAAAAGTCATGGAAAAGTCATGGAAATCCATCGGTCAACATGTGTAAGAACCCTGTGGTATGGTCTTTTATGTTTGCCGCCATTTAAGTTGTGTCTATGCTTTGTTTATCTGTAGAGCACTTTATAAACCTTGTTTTTAAAAGTGCTATATAAATAAAGTTATTGTTATTATTATTAGGGACGATTTCTTTTGTCCGACACTGAACGTCTCATCTGACCATGTGATCTGCAGTTACATCATCCGCATCCCGCTGTCTGTTATCATTCCTCTGCTCAGCTCCTTTTACAGTAGAGAGAGTAGGAGCTAAGCAAACAAGGTTGTTTCCTTCGAGGGTCGTGTAAGGCTTTTAAATAATGTTGGGAACTGGGAGCTTTTTTCTTCTTCTCAAGATTATATATTGGATATATTTTGTTTTCGGGAGTTTTAATGGTGATTTTTGGAGTTGTAGTTTGTGATGCTGTCGAATTGTGTGACACTGAGACGTGTTTCTAGTTCACGCTCCTTCACATACGACGTATCGCCTTGCACACTGAGTGCAGGGCTGTTGGATTAGACTGCAAGGGGTCCTACATCAGTATCAGTTCAGTAATAAAGTTGGAACACAGCTATCCTCACTTTCTGTTCCTCGAATGAGTTGAGCTCAAATCGCTAAATCCTACAACTCCCATAATGCAACTCAATATAATCTTTCAATAGATCCTTCCCTGCCTCCTAAATACCCAGATGGGTTTAATGTAAACAACTGTTATTTATTCAGATTGGGCTATTTTTACAGACTTTGAAAAGCTCCTTCCTGAGCCACAGGATACATTATGCAAGAGCCCTGCTGAATGGCACTCTTTGTGACGAATGCCTCATGGGTAAATTGATACGTAAAGTTTATGAAAAGGACACGCTACTTTTTAATGTGATGATGTAAGGGAATTTATTTTCATTGCCATTATATTAGGGTCATGTTTCCCCACAGATGTTCTCAGTAAAGTTGTAGTGACATATACATCATCTACACTGCATGATGGCCCTTGTGGGGTTAATATATATTTCTATCAATTGCCTGAACTTGACCCTCTTTGACCCCGGAGCATTTCTGCTTCAAAACCTCGGCAAACAAAAGAAAAGAGATTTTAGACGCGGTTGCCGCTCCTGTGCTCATCTCCGGTTTCAAACACGCTCTGGCTTTCTTGAACAAAACACTGTGTGCTGTCACTCACGATACAACGGCTGCTTTATCGCGGTACATGCTGGCTAAGTGAGGACGTGTGCGTGCGTGTGTGTGTGTAAGTGTGTGTGTAAGTGTGTGTGTGTACGTACGTGTGTGTGTGTGTGTGTGTGTGTGTGTGTGGCGTTTAGAAGCCTGCAGCAGAATCTGTCGTGCTGAAAGGAGGCCACTGAGTTGTGACGGGTCTGCAGCTCAGCTCTGACTGAGAGTCTCCCGTCTGTCTGACGATTAGCACCTGTCTGTCTCCTCCGCGGCGCTCCACTTTGCCACAGACTGAACTGATGACAAGGCGCCCGCGGCAAAAACATGTCGACGGCCATTCGACAACCCGCCGGAGAGCAAGCGGGCGTCTCCGGTTGTCTTTTGTTTCGTAGCTCACGGGACGCTCTTCAGCCTCTATTGTTTATTGTCCGCGGTGGGCCTTTAGGAGGTTTTGCACTTGATATTCATTATCCACCCAAAATCTGGTTCTGCACAATTTGACTGTGTGGTCAAACATTAACCATCGCCTCACCATGCAGGGTTCAGACGGTCATGGTTAACTTAATAAAATTCGAATAAATCCCCAAAGTCATGGAATTGTGTTATATTCATATGTGCATTCACTTTATATGCTTTTAAAAGAAAGACGCACATAATATAAGTCGACATACGCGCTCATACTCGTACTTTTTTTTCGCGCCGCAAGTGAACGCACCTAAACTGAAAAGACATACATGTTTATTCTTTTGATCAAACTATATAGTCTCTCATTCATTTTTGTCATTTAAGGTTATACTCACTGTTAGTTTAAATACTAAATGTTCTCACTTTTTCATGTATACACTGAGATTTCACAAAATGTTTGGTTAATGGAAATTTGGTTTTAAGTCTTGGAAAAGTCCTGGAAATCCACTGGTCAACATGTGTATGAACCCTGCCATGGAGGGAAGTGAACATAAATCTGTCAAATGCTAGACGCTCACATTGATACCGTATACCTCTGAATTTGAGATAAGTGGAAACTAACTATGAAGACTTCTCAGTTCTCACACCTTGATAAGGAACCTTAACTCTGTGAACCCCTCATCGCAGGATCGCTATATTCCCCTCAGATTGTTTAATTTAAATGTTTCATATTTTGTCGTCCTACGACCAACAGAGAGACAACATCAAGTCTGACATTTTCTGACCTTGGTCAACTGCTTTAATATTCTGCCTTGACAACAGATCATATCTGACTGTTTGGAGTAGCTGGACGTTCTACATTATGTCATCTATTTATCACTCCATATCGATGTCCAGTCCACGAGGGAGAATTGTGGATGCATTTTGTTTTGTGTACATCTTATAAAGCTGTGGCGACAATTAACGCCTTAGGACAGGGGTCGGGAACCTATGGCTCTTCCGGTGACGGCATATGGCTCCCAGACAATTTTGAGTTTGAAAAAGCATCATGCAACACCAGAAGTCGCATTAAAATTATGCGTAAAAAATACCACATGGCTTTCAATGAAATATATTTAGAAATATTTGGCTTTTATGGCTCTCCCAGTCAAAAAGGTTCCTGCCTTAGGATATCTAGTATTTGTTGTTACACGGTAGTAAAACACTTAGTGTACTGCAGTGCCCCCCCCCCCCCGATAAGCAGCGACTGTATGGACCGTACGTCTTACAGTGAAGATAACGTGCATAACAGGATCCTTGTGTTAGCAGCCTCACGCATCACACGTAAGAAGTGTGTCCGGTGTGTTTGTTGCTCCCCTGTGGTCCCAGAGATCATGAATCATCCCTGTTTGAGGGATCTTTAGAGTGTGTGTGTGTGTGTGTGTGTGTGTGTGTGTGTGTGTGTGTGTGTGGGTGTCTGTGCCTTTGTGTGTGTCTCATAAACCACCATCTGTTGTCTCTCTGCCCCCCGTCCCCTCCCAGCCCATTCCAGACCGTCCTCCTCTCTCTGTCTCCCCTCCTCTCCGGAGTCTGAGGTGAAGACACGCGCGTTAGTGCCGGAGACCAACATGGCCGACGTCTGCCAGTCGTCGTTGCAAAGTGTTGACTTTACCCACGCCGTGAAATTCCAACTCCTGCAAGAGCGCCGGGGTTATTGTGACTCCGCGCCCCGATCCGACTCCCAAGGGCAGAGGTCTCGCTCACATTTCTAGTGGGACAGTAGTTGGCGCGGTCGACTCCCTCCCCCCCCCCCCCCCCCCCCCACGTGTTGAATAGGTGTTTTCCTTTTATTCATGTCAAAATGAATTCAGTCTATTAATATTGCTGATCTGTGCAGGAACAGGTTCAACATTTGCTTGGTGTGTCACTTAAACTACAGTGGGACGAACGTGGATGCCGGGATAAGTCGCTATGATATAAAGTTTACTGTTTAATCTGCACACAGGTTTTCTAAAATATACACTACCGTTCAAAAGTTTGAGGTCAGCCAACAAGACAATTTTGTGTTTTCCATGGAAACTCACTTTTATTTATCCAATGAATTGCAAAATGAATAGAAAATATAGTAAATACATTGACAAGGTTAGAAATAATTATTTTAATTTTAAATATGAATTGTGTTCTTCAGAAAAGAAAGGCCAGTTGAAAATATAGATAACAAAAGGGGTTTCTATTCTAACCCTCCGTTAGTCTTCTAAGGCAATAACACAATGTTCCATTAAAACACTGGAGATGGGCCTCTATACAACCGTGTAGATATATATTTTTTTTCAACCTAGAATAGTCATTTACCACGTTAATAATGTGTAGAGTGCATTTCTTAATAATTTTATGTTATCTTCATTCAAAAAACATGCTTTTCTTTGAAAAATAAAGACATTTCTAAGTGACCCCAAACTTTTGAACGGTAGTGTAAATGTTTTACAAAAATCAACAAAAGGACTTTTAGCGTTCAAGTCATTATTTGTGTTGGCTTTAGCCAATTCAAAATAAACAAATGTCTTGTGAAAAAAAACAGTGCATATTACAAGATGATTTATATATTCATAAAACAGAGTATCAAAGTAGACGAATGAAAAGAGAAGAGCGTTATCTTTAAGATAATAAGCTAAACCTGGTTGGGCTTTCATAACGTGATCCCCACATGGATAGAGCTTGGCTGGTATTTAATTTTACGCTCCGGTATTTAAAGAATGCCTAAAGAAAACCTTTTGTGAGCTACAATCAGATTCAGTTCCTATTGCAGTCCATGTTTGTATCATTGTATATTGTTCTACGTGACATGTTACACCCATATATTAATGTAGTTCACATTTGTCATCCCATACTGCCGAGAGAGAGAATCCGTCATGTTCTTTATCGCGGCTCTTTATGCATTCGGCTTCTTTCTTTTTGGCTATTTGCAATGACAGATATTTGGCTCCAGATTCTGAGATGTGTGAGACTATAAGAGTAGCTCATTTCCAATAACATATAATGTGAAACACATTATATTTGATCTCTTAATGTGTGGCATTCACAAAGGCTGCATAAGACGAGATGCAACCGAGAAGACGCCACGCTTTCTGTTCAGAATTAACAGGAGTCATTCATCTTCCAGCTTTCATACCATATCCTCCCACCGACTAGAACTCAACTGCCAGCATAAATTCCCATGGCCCGTCTCCCGTATCAAATGGTTTGGCTGGGTGGCGTTAACGTTGCAGACGTAATACCGCTGGGCAACTTCCAAGAAGAAGGGTCTCCACGGCCTGGCTACAACGATCGCCAACGGCACCGTTTGTAAAGTGATTTTTCACAGCTGGTCAGGGACAGGTGTGTGCGTCTGTCAGTGTGCGTGAGTGATGTTACCAGCAGGATCACTGGCGAGGGGTCGGGGTCATAAATCACCAGTAGGTAATCTCCATAGCGGTGAAGTTGGCTCCAGGGTCGTGAGGTTGGTATCAACCTCGAAGAATGATGTTGCCCTACACTGGTCACTGCCTCACACACACACACACACACGCACACACACACACAGACACACACAGGGGGTGGGAGATGGCGGCCTTCTTGATATTCACTCTTGAATTCAATGAGGAGGATTAAGGGGAAGGACAGGTCCAGCAGCGACGAGGCAGAATGGATTGTTAATGTGTAACGCTGCAACTCTTTGGAGGTATCCTCCTCTGCGCATGCCACGGATCTGAAGAGAGGAGGTTTGCTTCATGCCGGTGTTAGCAGGCGTCCACTGAGCAGTGATTTGTGCTCGTGTCCACCTCAGATCGCGTTTGGAGGGATTCTCACGGCTCTTGTAAATCATCTCCAGCCCTCCTCCTTAAAATGGAACGACATACCATCCTCGCTTATGTCCCCCCCCCCCCCCCCAGCTTGCCTTTTTATGGTCTCTCCATTCTCTGGAAGTCTCGCTCTGTCTCTCGGGCTGTTGCTGCCGTTTCCTCCGTCTCGTCCGTCGGTGCGTCGACGCCGAGGCCTCGCGCTCACTGACGGACAGAGAGGCCACGGCGCCTCCCACACCGACCACGGGATAAATGACCTCACGCGCCGCCTTTTCACGCCGAGACCTTGCTCCCGAAGACAATAACCTCCCTCCAATCTTGACTTTGTTTCATGTCATACGTGGAGGAGACGCGACGACGCAAGCGTGTGTACGAGAAAGTGTTTCGCTCGTCAGATCACAAAATATAAATGTGTCTTTGTATTTGTTCACGCACTGAAAAGTAAGATGGCTCTGAAGTCATTATTTACCAATAATATTAAAAACAATAAAGTTACGATCGCCATTACACATATGTATTGACAGGCGTTACAATGAAAAGAAAGGGGCTATTTTTTGTGGCGTATTAAAAAAAACATGGAGAGCTGTTATTTAACGCAAGTTACATCAGCCAAGTGCAACAACGTATCTTGGAACGTTCACTTACATCGCAGTGCGATGCCCAGTTATCTCACACATTTTACTTGATTAGATTAGATTAGATTAGATTAGATTCAACTTTATTGTCATTACACAAAGTACAAGTCTTGGTGCAACGAGATGCAGTTGAGCGGAAAAAAGGGGCATGCTTCACTTTTTTGTACCCGTCGACCCCCGAAGTAAGATAAGATAAGATAAGATAAGATAAGATAGTCCTTTATTAGTCCCTCAGTGAGGAAATTACAGGATCACAGTAGTATTGCTCACAAGTGAATAAAAAACGAATAATAATAGAAACAAGTAATAAAAATAATATAAATAAGCATTAAAAAAACAGTAGAATATTAATGTACAGACTGAATAGAAAGGTATATATAAACAAAAAGTATTTAAACATATTGCACATGATATTGCACCAGGTAAGTGATAAAGTGATAAAGATGGTAGTATGACTAGCTGCCCAGGCATCTTGTTGTCTCTGTGTCTCTTCGGTTGGAGGAAGGGCACCGCAAGTCTGGAGGTCAATACCGCCTCAGCAGAACCCTGACGCAGAAACCTCTCAGGAGTTTGTTGTTGTACTCGGTAAAGTCCGAAAGTTCAGTCCTCCTCCTCATTTCTCTCCGTCTCCTGTGCTCCCCCGCCACCCTTTGCTCCTTTCCACCGTCTCCCCGTCTTCTGGCGACTATATTTATGTGCGTCCCCCTTCCCCACTCTGTGATGGATTTAGTGTCGCCATGCTCGATTTCCCCGACGGGTCCATCCCCACCGCCTCACAGGCCTTCTTTATGGCCCCGCTCCGCCCGGTGCGGTGCGCCCGGCGAAAAAACTGGCTCCTCCCTCCTGAAAACACGGGGGCCTGAGAGAAGAAAGGGCCTGCTGTGTGAGCAGGAAGCTCCGAGGAGGGTGGAGGCCGAGACGAGGGGAGGGGAGAAGAGAGCGACCTGGGTGTTCCGCGAGAGTGGACCTCTCGGCTGTTATGCTTTCTAATTCCCGTCAGCGCAGAACAGCAGGGGGGAATAGAGAAGAGAGGGATCATAGGGTGGGTGGGGGGGGAGGGGAGGATGATGAGGGTGAAGGAATCATGTTTTCACACTGAAGGGAAGCAGGCGGGTGGGCTGAGGGAGCGTCTCTGTGTGCGTCGATGGTTTTATGTCTGATCTGAAGCCTAAAGGCCCAGAGGCGGTGGGGCTTTTAAGCGTAGATATGCAAGGAGTAGAACTTTAAGAGATGCAGTTTATTACAACCCGGGCCGTCAGCCTGGTTATTCCTATACAATGTACCCCCCAGGTTTGATGCTGAGATCGCAGACTGAGACGTCAGACGATACAATTGATATCTGTAAACATGTAAAAGAGGATCAGAAGTCTATTAAAACTAGAACAACCGCGTCAGGAAATCTCTGAAATCCTGCAGACGCACCAACTCTCCTCAGTTACAAATGACCCATCCAGGGACATCCACCAAGAACTGCTTGTCTTGTAAATCTTTTGCTCCGATTCCTGCCGAAAAAGGAAATAAACAAAGGAAATTTTCAATTGGCTGGTTAATGGAGAGACTTTAGACGTAGAAGAGTTCTGTGGACGGAGCTGGAAGTGATTTAACTTCCTAAGAGACGGATGAACTTCAGCTGGATCCGCACTGAAACCCGATGGGGTGGATAATAAAATAATGCACTCACTTTGCACCGCACAATTTTAGGGTTTTGGACCGTTTTTGTGTAATTGTTTCTCCTGTCGGATGTAAAACATGTTTAAATGGTGGCAGTATGAAGAATTGGCAGCGGCTGAATCCCATTGTGATCTCCCAGGGTCCACTATGGAACAGACAGCTGGGACTGCCAAGTTATTTTACTTAGTCTTGTATAATCAATCGTAATCTGACTCCATTAATATAATAAATAGACAGATGCACACACATCATACATTTAGACACACACACACACACACACACTCACACACACACACACAACCTCCTGCTTGTGTCTGGATCTAATATGCTGTCATTTAGCTCTGGGTCTGGAACTGATTCACATGAAGGGCTCAGGTCCTCTTCTACTCTACCCCCTCCCGACCTCCTCCTGTCCTACTGGGTGTGGCCCACCCCCCTACCCACAAGCCCCTTCACCCTGGCCTTTTCCCCCTTGACTCTACCGCCCTGACGGCCACAGCACTACTGAGCTGTAACCTCCCAACACCCCATCATCTGGTTCTGCTTGCCCATCCCGCGCCCTCCCCAAGGCCACAGGAAATAGCTGGAGAGTTTGTGGGCCCGTTTCCCTGGGGGTGGAATTAACAGGTGCACCAGTGTTTGTTTCAACTTTCAATTACCACTGGATAATGGTAATAATAAACATGGCGGGGCCAGGTGGGCGCTGGCTTTGGCTCTCGCTTTGCTTTCTCAGGTTCTCCTGGTTCCTCATTCTTTGACTCGTTTCATCCTTTGCTATTCTTTAGTGAAGGGATCCTAAATGACAAAACTGTATTAAAAAAGAAATACGGCAAAGTGAGAAGAAAACTGAAATCCAACCAGTCTTGGGCCACTCAGGCTCATGTTAGTTGATTTTTTTTTTTAAAAGACCTTGTCAAAGCTAAAAAGAAAATGTGTTTAAATCGTTTTTCAACAGGATTTGATTCCCTCAAGCTCCTTAATGTCGTACCTCCTGCTGCAAGAATATACATATTGCATTTTACAGTATATGAGGACGATGTTAAAAGCTGAAAAGGCTTCCAGTAAAAAAGAAAGTAAAGAGAAAATGTAAAAGAAAATGACAAATATTGTTTTAAATCATTTTCTAAATAAGACAATAAATTCCCCCAATATATTTATCTTTTTAGATTAAATATCTGAACAAAGAAGGCACAGATAGTATTATCCTTCTAGCTGATCGTTTCCATGATGAAGATGCTGCCTGAGGTGCCGCTGGGTGGCGAACCACAGAGACGTAAAGTTTAGCCCCTTCTGCATCCAGCAGTCGTTGGTGATCTCAAAGTGTTCAGACCGCCGAAGCCCCTCTCTCCTATAATTGGCAGTGATTTTCCTCAGCTGCCATTATAGCAGGTAGATCTGCTAGCTTGTTCTCATGTTACCTGGGATCCCCCTTAAGTGAGTCATCAGATCGCTTAATAACGGGAGGGAGGCAGTTTAATGGCGTACAAGGTCGTCTTGGAGGGTCGAAGGTGGGAGGTCAAATGTTGCCATAATCCCAGGCTCCGGGTTCAGCCCGTAAATAAGAGCTCAGCAGCAGGGAGGGGGTAATTGATTTGAAGGGAGGGGGCATATTTCACGCAAAGAGGAAACAGAGTTGACGACCATCCCACCGGTGGAGAACCATTGTTGGATTAGCACCTCTGGTGTGGGAGGAGGTGAGACCCAGTAAATGTGGGTGAATTTCCAAGATGAGTGAAATTGGGAGGAATAAAATGATCCCCACAAGAGACGCTACTGAGGATTCTGTCTTTCTGTCTTAAAGCGCGCCATTTTTTCTCAGTTTCACTCCGACACACACATCGGTGTTTATGGATGGCGCTCCATTCCGCTCTACGCCGGCTCGTGTTTTTAGCGTGTAAAGCAAGACTCGGTCTTCGTTGGGAAAAAAACGCACTGATGAGGTTGACTTTAAAAAAGTACAAAAAAATTGAAAGAAAGAACAATGGAAAATGAACTTTAGGTCTCCGCTTTGGAAACGACTGCGGTGGAAGGCTAGAAGAACAGAATGGGATAGAAACACGGCTCGGACTTTTGATTTCGCCTCGTTCTGCAGCCGGCTCCCTCGGCACTCGCAGCGCTCCGATTGGTCAGTTTACGTCTCACCGGCTTCCACCGCCCTCCAACACACTCGCGATTACATCTCAGCGCTCGCTCCCAGACAACAAATGACGCGCTGATAAGGACACATTGTCGGGCTTGTTTTCATCGATAAACATGTTTTGATTGGCAGAACAATCTCACAGACAGACTGAGACATGCAGGATATCAGGAGCAGGCGAGCGAGTGAGTGACTGTTTCCTGTATAGACAGGAAGTGAGGGCTTTTATGAGGGCATTGCATTGATTTCCGAGCGAGCCAGGTCCGGGAGTGCAGAGAAAAGAGCTGCTTCCTGTTGAGAAGAATGCCATGCCCAGCTATCGGACTCTACAACAATCTCGCAACTGTGAGCGGTGCCCTGTGTGGCGGCCTTCTCATCCACCTGCACCCAGAGGTGCAAGAAGAGAGGTTCTGCTCAGAGTTGAAGGACTGTGCTGCCGCTGCAAACTAAGTTCAGTAGGAATAACAAACGGGAACTTATCGCATGTATCCCACCAGCACAGAACACGGCCTCCATCAGGGTGGCAAGAGAAGTCTCCATGAAGTCTATACATCCACTCTCTCAAGGATGCTGCACTTCCAACATAATAATAATAATAATAATAATAATAATAATAATAATAATAATAATAATAATAATAATAATAATAACTTTATTTATATAACACCTTTAAAAACAATGTTTACAAAGTGCTCCACAGAGAGTCAAAGCAAAACAAGTGGAATAGCAAGAAACCAATATTACATTTAAAAGTATATATTCAAATTATAAAAAAAATATAATGGAAAATAAATAATAAATTAATTAAAAACCAAATGAATTAAAAGCAGACAACTAAATTAGAGGAACCACATTTCTGCATAAAAAGACGAGATCATTTAAAAGCTGTTCTATAAAAATGGGTTTTAAGAAGTGATTTAAAAGAAGTTACTGGTTCTGCGAGCCTTATCCCCTACAACATGGGAATTAAAAAAATTACACACCCAGCAAACATCGCACAAACAACAAAAACAACCACATGTATATTTGCTGGAATAACAACTTTAGCTTCCTAACGCTAAAACGTTGTTCAGTTCACAACTTCTGGTTCTCACGTTCTACTTCTTGTTTCTTTGGTCTTAGTTCTTGGTTTTTCTGGCAGTTTCCGCTGCCTTTCTGTTACTTGGCTGTGTATTCATTGGACTCTGCTCTAGGTGCAGCATCCAGTCATCGATATGACTCCGAGTGAATCCAAGCATCCACTCCCCGGTACCGTGTGCCCGGACCTCGCGGTCTCCGTTTACGTCACAGCGCGTCGTAATGTTTGTCATGAAGTCCGCAGGGGGGCTTCTCCTCGATGGGCTAAAGTCAAAGTGCGGTGAGACTTTGAACTTTCAGATTTCAGCTGTTGCCATGGACACAACGAATACCGAGTTATTCTCCGTATTTTCGGATCGGCGTTTAGTTGTTGATTCGGCGTGAATGCTTTCAAGGAGAGACGGAACTCTTTCCCAATATGTTCGATACGACTGTATTCTTTAGAGAGGCTGGTGTTTTGCTCTGTGCTGAAACCTGCTGGTTGAATAAAGACCGGACTCCAGTAAATCAGTTTCAGGGCTTTTTCTCACATTCAGTTATATATCGGTTCCAGAGAAAAGCGAAGTAGCATTCCGCTACATGAGGACGTCCTGTACCAAGTTTGCTCCCTGGAGACCTGCTTCATCCTTCCTTTGCTCCTTCTCCTCCCCCTGCTCTCTTTACCTCATACTCCTCTCTCAACTCCCTCGCTCTTGTATCATCCTCCACTAACACCTCCTGCCCTCCCTCTTCCCCTCCCCTCCTCAGTTACATCCCCACTCTCCCTCACCTTCTTATCGGACTAGATCTTTCCCTCCCTCAATCTCTCTTTCCCTCCGCCCATGGTTCAGGGCTCGAACCCGTGTCCTCCTCCTCCTCCTCTTCCTCCTCTTCCTCCTCCTCCGTCTCCGTGTTAGCCGGTGGTCTCTCTCTTGAGGTCCCGGAAGGATTGATGGTATTCTCCTCCTGATCATCCAAAAGGCCGAAATAGATGGCTGACGCAATTCTCTCGTAGGGAGGGACCAGTTTAAAAAGAAATGAGGGCCGCCCCCTCACACACACACACATATAGTAAATGTATGCATATGTGCAGATAAGAACACAATCTGCATCATCTACTGGGCTTCGTTCCACCAAGGAAAAAAAAACTTGGGGAGCGGGTGGTCACTCTGTATGTGATGATTTACATTTCTGAGCTCCTCACATCCCCCCCCCCTCTCTATTCCCCTCCCCATCCCTCAGGTCAGGGGTGAGGGGTCAGAGGTGAAAGGCGAGGTTAGGGGCTGTCTCTCTTGTAGGAGGTCCCCTCGCCTAGCCCCTCAGTATAGACTAAGAGGAGAGGAGCCTCCTCCTCCTCCTCCTCCTCCTCCTCGTGCACATCTGGCTGCCCCCAGAAGGCTCATTTGGAGGGAAAACAAGAATGTTTTTATTTCCCAGGAGAGAAGAAGAACTCTGGAGTTAAACTACAGAGTTAAAACACAGAGAGGCATCCTGGGCCTCACACAGCCGGCTGCTAGAGGCTGTGTGAGGAGGGCTCTCTCTATTCTCTCTATTCTCTGTCTCTGTCTCTTTTCTTTTCTCTTTCTCTCCTTCGTCTTTCTGTCCCCACTCGTCTGTACTTTGGACTTATCCATTAGTCAAACCAACAGACATTGTTTTATCATAATGCTAAGATGTTTATATTGACCATATCTGCAAACTGTACTTATCTGTAAAACATTCCCTGTCATCATATTCAGTTTTTTTCATCCACACTTGGTTGTAAATTTGAGTAAAGAACTATTAATATTTGAATTCACTATTGCTGGTATCAAACCTTTACAACTCGTGGGACTAAGGAATGGAATCCGGGTCAAAATCCTGCATTTGATTCTGTACACCAGCCCATACGGCGCCTTCTTTTTCTTCTTCTGAACATTATAAGCTTGTCGCACTTCTGACGGAGAGATAGTCGACACGATTTGTTTTTTCTGGTTTTCCATCAAAAAGTGATTTACTTTGTTTCAGCTGCAGCCAAATGCAATCGAAAGCCAATTTCTAAGATTTACAAGCAGCTCGCCTCAGAAACACGCTCGTCTGTGGAACCTCTCCGACTGTCTTAACACATGTGCATGCAACACACACACACACACATGCACCCATGCATACACAGCTGTGCTCTATTACAGCAATGTACAGTAGCCATCTCTCCACCCCTCGCCTCGAGCCCTCTCTGTGACTGTTATTGGAAATGTAGCGCTGCTACGGGAGCAAGCTCATGGCGGATTTATATGACACAGGTGCACGCTCTGGAGAGCTCTCATGGACAAACACACACACACACACACACACACACACACACACACACACACACACACACCAGGAGGCAGGCGAATAGACCGGCCCGCAAAGACTAGATTTAACGTCAGCCACTTAATGTCTACACCACTCACAAGTCACAACACACTTCAAACACACACAAACACACACACATACACACTCTCTGGCATATGTGTCTGAACTGCTTAAAGCTGTATCCAAACCAGGCTGAAAGTATCACCCAGCTCCTCTTGTTTCTGCCGCCTGGTTAACCTCATCTGATTCTGATTTTTGACTTTGCGTATTGAATTTGACAATATATATATTTTTATATATATATATATATATATATATATATATATATATATATATATATATATATATATATATATTGTTAAGTTAATACATTTTCCTCCTTGCCTTCGGTGCCTGGATCGCTCCTTTTGTTCTGGGAATATGCCAGGCATTTCCTCCGGAGGTATGCGTCGGGAGGGCCGGGCTCGCTTTCTCTCCCTGCCGTCTCTCGATGGCCAAACGGAGGCAGGAATACCGGGGATACGCTTTCCCTGTGGAAATCAGACCAAGACGCTCGGAGGAGGAGGAGCAGCTCGAGTGCCTACACAGCAATAATGTCTGCTTAAGTTTCCAGCCACGTCGACTACACTTGAGCACTTATGGATCTCGCTGGGTTTAAATAAGGTTTTGTCATCTCAAATGTGCCAGTTGAGAACGCAGGATATCTTAATCATTAGAAATGTATATAAAATAAATTACATTTGATGTAGTTTTGATGGGGGCACTGTCCAACTATTTTCTATGCACCCAAAATATCTGACGGAAGAATTGTATATTTGAGAAAGTCCTCCTCCCAGGGTGTTACCATTTAGACATAATATGGATTTCAAGCTGAAAAATGTTAAACTCTTGACCCGCTATTCACCCACATGTATTAATATAGTGTCAGACATGTGTATCACGTCGGCCCATCCTGTGGGATGCTCATCCCACTATATTGGAAAGCAGAGGGCAGGGAGGCTCCCTGCGAGCCACATGGTACTGATTCAGCCCGTTATCGTGGCCATCGCGTCTTTTAATGAACAAGCAGGTTGTTTTAATCTTTCGTGTCAGCGGTTTGCTGGAGGTTGCTTCAGGGTCCACATCTGGACAAGAGGAAAGTAATTGTGGGCAGGAATGTGTCTGTTTGTGGACCCCGAATACAGCAGCAGAGTACGTCGGTCGTCATAGATTAGCCTTACAGCTGTCTCACAATGCATTAATTATTAATTATTAATGCATTAATTCATACGGCAGAATCCTGCAGGTTGGAGCAGCAGCAGAAAATCCATAAACATCTATTAAATAATGAAAGTTTATAGCAGTGCAGTGCTCGGTAGGAGTAAACAAGGGGGACTAAATGAGAAAACCTCAATGCTTTAATTGGATAGCAACAGCATTGAATCCCATATTATGCCGGAGCCATGTGATGGACATTTTATTTTGAAAGTGCACAGAGCTGTTGACGCACACATGTGATCTAATTCTGAATGAATAGGCATTTTGAGGTATTTTGGTATGCAAAGAAATGCCTGGCGCTGACTGTGTGCCATGTTTGAACAATTAGCGCGGAGGGAAGCGCTGGACTCGTTTGTCTTGTTTTTGTTGTTTAACTGCAAAATGACTCAATGCTAAATGAGCAACTCTTTCTTTACATTCAGTTTTTTCTCCTTTGTATGTTTTATCAGTCGCAATCCGTCACGTTTGTAGGATCACAGCTCATCATATACTGCATGTGTTGATGAGCAGAAAGAAAACAAATATAAAGTTGTCACTTCTACATTCAGACGCCACTGGAAAATCCTATGGAGGGCGTGGTGTTCCTTTATTAAACCCGATGCATGTGACGTCATCCCAAGTGTGGCTAATACAGTGTGTGTTAAGTAAGTAAGTGATACGTTGCCAAGTGCAAACATTCAATAATTAGTTGCCAACCTTGTTAGTCATGGCGGATAATGGTTTGAGCCTCAGGGGTCTCTGAGCACTGACAGGTTCTTGATGCAGCGATTGTTGTTGATCCCTTTACAGAGAATCATCCACCGGAGCCTCTTAGCATGCGGACAACCGGGCATTCACGTGTATGTGTGTGTGTGTGTGTGTGTGTGTGTGTGTGTGTGTGTGTGTGTGTGTGTGTGTGTGTGTGTGTGTGTGTGTGTGTGTGTCAGACCGTATGTTTAAAAACATATATCTCAGTGGGTCTGTGCATGTGACAGACGGAGGAACATCACACTGTAGATGTTTATCGCTGCTGCCTCATCACTTAGATGAGCTTTTTTTTTTTTTTACGCCCGCACGCTTTTTTCCGTTCGAGGCCGCTGGTATCCCGGCGTCTAGCCTCCCTGAAAATGCACACGTGGCCTCCCGTGTTCGTCACATAAACCGCCCCGGGGACTTTACTGCCTCGGAGCACGACCTGCTCACTTCGGTGGGAACCAGCCTCCGCTGCTCAGACACACACACATACACACTGAGGTAATAAAAGAGAATAACAAAAAAAAATTACTGAAGATCATATTTCTTTTGTTCAAAATGATCTCCTTTCATTTTTTTATTATGGTAGAAGGCCGGGCTGCAGACTGTGAGTGTGTGTTTAATTTGGCGTGGATTATTGTTTTGCCTAATTGGCTTTTAACGAGGTTGCAACTCATGCATGAAAAGAAGCCGGGTTGGTTCTTTACCACCCACCCACAAGGTCCTCTCAAGGTTAACGCCATCCAGATCTGCATCTTTTGAAGGACTTAAGTGGTATCATACATTCTGCCTTCTATCCGTACTCCACTACATTCCAGGGGTGCAACTGTTACTTCGACTTGTTTTATATATTTGTTTTTACATATAATACTATAAATAAAGAAAATCTTTGACAAATAAACAATTAAATAAATCACAAACAAAAATACATTCTTTCTTATGGCGCTGCTGTTAAAGGCATTTAAATCAACTCTGCATCTGTAATGTATTTTCTTCCGTCTCCTAACCCCTGGGAATATCCCTCGAGTTCCACCGCCGCATACAGTTCATCCGCCACGTATCATCAGTGTGTAGAGACTCAATTGCTGCACACATACTTATAAGGTAAAAAACACACACACTTATTTGTTTTTGAAGGAACAAAAGCAACATCCCTTTTTAATTAGACAAGTTTCAGCAGACTGTCGTCAGTGTGTGCCAGCAGCTTTGGTTTGCTTCCCCAGACCGGTCTGGGAGAGTCAACTCTACTTGCTCCTGTGTCCAGTCAGTGGAGGCTGGAAGTGCCGGTTGTGGTGTAAATCCGAAAGTTGAGGGTGATTTCCAGTTTAAAAAAAATTCCAAGTAAAGCTTGTCACTGGTGTTTTGGCCTCCCATTGTGTTGAATGAACTCGCTGCGAGGCGCGCGCACGCAGACGCCGAGAGCCTTTCATCGCGGTGCGCTGAGGCAAAAAGACAAACTGTTGCTGTTGCTAGAGCGCCTCACTCGAGCTGCGGCCTCCCTCTGAGCGTAAACTGTTATCTTATCAAAACAAAGGATTCTTTTAATATTTAGATGCCGGGAAACACCCCCAGGCAATTGTGTGTGTGTGTGTGTGTGTGTGATAGGAAGGAAAATATTTCCCACTAAATCTCGGCGAGTGCGCCCGGGGGAAATCCAAAACACTCGCGTCGTTTGTTCTCTGCAGCGCTGCCCGTCAGCCGTCGCCGGAGCGCACAGAACGTGCTTTTGTTTGTTGGGAGACTTTGCGCTCCACGACGTTCGCGGATGTCGTTCTTGTCGGATAGCGCGGGTTACGGAGACAGAACGAGTCTGTGTTTCATGTTTAGGAAAGAGAAAGTTAAAGAGGATGACAGATATTACGTCTTTTTTTTGCTTCTTCTTTTTCTTAGCGCATACATCAGATCACAATGGCTCTATTGTTCAGAGGCTGGTTGCGGAGATGAATTGTTGAACCCGGTCTCACCACACCGCTGGATTGACTTCATAGTCGTGGTGTACTGCTTTTTTTTCTTTTCTTCTCTGTGTATGTGTGTGTGCGTGTGTGTGTGCGTGTGTGTGTGTGTGTGTGTGTGTGTGTGTGTGTGTGTGTGTGTGGGTGTGGGTGTGTGTGTGTGCACGCAGGTGCATGTTTTCATGACTTGGAATGTTTATGCATGCTCGTACTGAAACGCTGGAACCTCGTGGCGCTGGTTGCCAAGGCCTTTGGCCGGCAGCAGCAGATGAAATATTAAGTGGTTCCACTGATTTATGCGGCATTACTGAGAGTTAGACAGAAGTCTTACTCGACCGTGATGAAGATGGAATGAGTTTCCTGGGTGAAATTTGCTAGTGCACACATACCCCACATGCACTGAACACATGTCCACCCACCTAAGTCCCTGCCCAGCCACTTGTCTTTCATTTCAAATCAAGCCCCTAGATGTAATCAGGCCTCAACAGGAGCTTCCTCTAAATCAGGGGTCAGGAACCTTTTTGACTGGGAGAGCCATAAAAAACAAATATTGGGGGGGGGGAGAGACACACGACACGACACGTAGTGACAGAGAGACATGCTGCTGTGGAGACGATCAATAACAGACGTTTAGTTTAATAAAAGAACAAATACGTCTTTAAGAAAAGGACCTTAAATTACTTCTGCTGTAATCTGGCGCGATAGAGAAAGTTACAGGGGGGCGGCCAGAGATTATTATTTTTTTAACCCTCCTGTTTCCTTCACATTTACTAACATATTTTACCCTCTGGGTCAATTTGATCCCAACAATTAAAACCTCCAGAAAATTATTAGAATTAATATTGTTTCCCAAGTTTAAGTGTGAGGTACTTTATGTTTCTTTGTTGACTACCTAAATAGCCCTTTAAATATATAAAAAAGTTGGTATTTCTTATATGTTTGACACAGTGAAAAACAGCCTGGAGTCAAATTGACCCCAAAGAACATCGACGTTAAACATTGAATGGGGTCAAATTGACCCTAAAGGTAACAGGAGGGTTAAAAAAACTCCATATGTCGTCACCGGAAGAGCCATATATGGTTCCCGACCCCTGCTTTAGAGACTACCGGCTGACCTATCCTCTGGCTTATTTATCGATGCGTCAGCCCGGTTAGATAAGAATCTCCAGCGTGTGATGCACAAACTTGACTGGCAAGGCGGGGCAAGGAATAAAGGTGCCAAGGGCGTGGCCGCGTAAGGGCGGCGGCGCACAGCGGGATTTGACGTCACGTAGCAGCCCAAGAATACACCGCAACCACAATCTTCCCCAATCTTCAGCAAGATGCATCTCCTGTTACAGTTGCCCAACCTTTACCATACCTCACCTATCACGTAGTCGCCATGAACCGTCAAACACAACGACATTCCATTTCAAAGGTATTCTCATTGAAACGTATGTCTCACACTGCGTCCATGCAGTGAGTTTAAAATGACTGTAACGGACGTTGTTTGAGGCTTATTGACGCCTCCAAGACACTTTAACAGCGT
This sequence comes from Liparis tanakae, assembly GCA_036178185.1. Classification (NCBI taxonomy): domain Eukaryota; kingdom Metazoa; phylum Chordata; class Actinopteri; order Perciformes; family Liparidae; genus Liparis; species Liparis tanakae. The sequence goes on along the minus strand of CM070102.1, from coordinate 10,103,337 downwards.
AACATGTGAATAGTTTAAATAATATTCAGGACGAGGAGATAAACTAGTTGCTACACATTTAGGCTGAACCACCGCTCAGCATCCACAAAGACAGCCATTTGACACCTTGGAGCCGTGGCCTTAAAACATGGAGGGTTTGCGGTCTTTTTACTTTTTTTGTCTGGCTCACTTTGTTGCGAACAAGCCGGTTGCTTGTTCTGCGATCCTCTCACTCTGAACCCTCGACTTCATCCGGCTTTCTCAAGAGGAAGTGGGCCGTCCTCGGAGATGAAGACTTCCTTTAGTGACTCCCACTGCAGCTCCACAGGAAGAGCTGGAGCAGAAGTGTAAGGGCAGTGTTAGTGCAGCCGCAGGCACCGTCACTGGGATGGATCAATTTAGTTTCAAGTGTGTGTGTCGGGCGGGGGATAACAGGCAAAGATGGTGGGATGGGATTTGTAGAATGAGATAAGGTTGAGTGAAGATAACTGAGAGGGACAACAATGTGTCATAGATGGATGAGGGGAAGAGAGGGAGGAAGTGAGGGGGGGGGGATTATTTTTAGATTATTAGATTTACTTCTTTTTTTACGTACATTTTAAGTTCCTGGTTTTCACTATGCGGTAGACCACCTTTGGCTTTGATCATTTTATAAATGTGACTCACTTGTCGCATCCCCGATGTTAAAGCTGACTGCAAAGATACAAGGAGCTGACCGTTGACGAGCTGACTCTCCTGCACTCAGCTGCGTCCCAAAAGGCATCGCGGATGCATCCCATCCTTTATGTCATGTTCTGTATTTTTATTTTGTATTTATTTTTCTTTTATCTTATTGCTCGGGTCTTCATTTTGCGTAGAATTTGCCACTCTTACTCCACGTCTATTTACTGATTCCCAAAATGTATTTGTGTACATCCTCAGAGGAGGCAAGAGGGCATGGACTAAAATGTTTGTTTTTTAATATTTCGTTGTGTTCGCACCTCCCAGTCAAATTGAAAAACACCCAGGACATTCAAAGTGTCATAGAGATAAAGGCACACTTCACAAATTCGGGGTCAGCCAAAAACAATGTTTAAAGTTGGGCTTTCACTGGCATGTGTGACACACAGGTCGCCTCTGTCAGACATAAACAGCTACTGTGCCATTTTACCTTTCTGTGTGTATTTGAAAACCTTTGACACACATATTGCCATATGCAAAGAATTTGCAAAGGTCAGCATAAAGCACTGAAAATGGTCGAACTTCACAGCTTCTTTATTATCCTTGTGCCCCTCTGGGTGTCTGACTGTGGAGCGATGTGGAACAACAGCCACAAGACTGCACAGTCCCTGTTGAAAAGATCCAATGCAAACAAAACCTCTCTCTCTCTCTCTCTCTCTCCCCCCTCTGTCACCCTCACTCTCATATAGCCGGGGGGGGGGGGGGGGGGGGGGGGGGGGCATCTGTTTCCTATGCTCGACATGTTTGCAGGCACTGCATCCAATACATGCACACCCACTCCGCTGTTTACACTACTCCTGTCTTATCTTACACATTGGACACAGTTCAGAAACACACACCTCTGATGTGCTCAGAGAGAGAGAGAGAGAGAGAGAGAGAGAGAGAGAGAGAGGATGTGTGTGAGTGTGTGACCGTGGAGCGGCCACGTGAATGTTTTGATGACACTGACTTGTAATCGTTTGTCCTTTTCTGTGTCATTTGGCCCTGAATCTGTGCTTTAATGTCCTGATGTTATCGCCTCAGTATCAACAGCGACGGCGCTCTCATCTGCACTGGTTTCCCTGCTGATAACACCAGCGTGTGTGTGTGTGTGTGTGTGTGTGGGTGTGTGTGTGTTTGTCTGTCTGTCTGTAGGTCTGTTTTTGTATGTTTTGCTGCATGTATTTATTATTTTGAGAACATTTTATATTTATTTTCGTTCCAACTTAAAAAATTCTGAAATAGAAAAACTACGAGGAAAAATGTAATACAAAACCCAAATAATAGTGGACATTTTAAACTTCCTCAGACCGATTGCAGTTTATTTATTTGTATGGTTGATCTCTGAAGGTGATGGCGTTCGCAGCGTGACAGAAAATGTAATCCAGCACACATTGTATCCACTGCACAAGCAGTGATTACCAGAATTACCAGAATTACTTTGAATATCTAATCATTGATATTCTCACATTTGGTCAAAACTTGTAGTCAAGTTTTCCAATTTCTTGGGATAACATTTACATTTGAAATGTAATTAATTAAGATGAAGACATGAGGAAAAAAGTACTGAATATTAAATACATAATAAATAATCAGTAACTGAATTAAACAAGTCAGCACTGTTTACTTTAATTCATCTCTCTGAAACGGTTGCAACTGATTTAAATCATTCGGCGGTGATTAAATCGCTGATTTCCAAAGCTGTGCCTCACTCAGCTTCAAGTTTGCCATCCTCTGCTTTTATTTTATTTTTCATGTCGCAACTTGATCTTGCGCGTCGCCATGTTTTTCATCCAGTTTTCCACCTTTTTGTCCCGGTGGCCCTTGTTGTCTTTCTGACTTCTGTAACAGGAAGTGATGTTTTAATGACGTTATAGAAGCCGGAGAACAAGGCTGGCAACAGTGTACAGTAGATGATCGCAGATGGCTGATTTGAAAAAATAAATTCCCACAGGAAACTTGTGTGTGTGTGTGTGCGCTTCATGGCTCCCTTTGCTCCTGCTGCGGTGGTCAGATAACGTTGATGTATCAATAGTCACACCAAAGAGAGATAAAGAGGACAGAGGATGGAAAGGGATTTTTATCAGTTTCTAAAATATTATGTTGTTCCCACTTCATGTTTTGTGAAAATGATGAATGCGCCGTTTCCCAGCTGTCCCCAAAGACCCCGGCCGTCACCTCTCTTTCCCCCTCTCTCTCTCGCCGTCCCCCGGTACTTTATCAGTGTTGTCTCAGCATCTGACGATAAGACAAAACTCTCGTCTGACGGACGTTGATTTTGGACGTTTCTGCGAAAACCCTCTTTATGTACAAATCTGATGACAGTGTATAATATAGTATCTCTAAAGTATAAAGTCTAGCAGAGGGCAGGAATGTTCTCCTGTATCTGTCCTTGTGAGCGCCTTAATCTCTTCACCATGTCCGTTGTGTCCTTTACTATGAACAACCGGGATTATTGGCTGCAATATGAAATTGAGTTGAATAGTGGCGGTCGAGGATGTGAAAAAATGTAGCACCTGGCGGAAACTCAAACGAAAAAGAGGACTCCCCTCAAAGTGGCTTCAGAAAACTAAATAATAATAAAAAAAAAAAGATGCCCGCATGGGAATAAAAGGTCTGTTATCTCTTTTTCATCCAGGGTTCATCGATAGTGTAAGATCTTCCCTCCCAACTGTTGGTTGGGTTGCAGCCCCTCCCAGACTTTTAAGCATAATCAATTCAACATGGTTCTCGTTTGGGGCGGCTGCCCCTGCACCGCCGTAAATACACTAACAGCTTTCTTAAATATGTGACAAAACACCGTTAAAGTTTACAGGCCTGGCGCCTGTGTGCACCATGCTTTCACCGGGGGAGGGGTCGCTCCTCCACCTGCACTGGAAGTTAGAGGGGGAAGGGGAGGGGACGTGGTTCCACCAAAAAGTCAAACTGGGTGCGCACACACACACACACACACACAGTATCGGTATCTCATACACACACCTGCTCTTGATTGTCCAATTTGTCGGCGATGTAGCGGCCGCAGGGGAGCATGGCAACAGTAAACAGGCTGATAGAATCTCGTATGAGATCACTGCGTATGGAAGCGAATTCTAAGCAGAGAGACTGAGCCCGGCGTAGACACACACACACATACACACACACACGCACACACACACACGCACACACACGCACACACACACACACAGATGCAGTGAAGAGGAAAGCAGGCATGGGTCTGAGTGACAGACGAACGGCAGTGGAGCGTTTATGAGCCTTTACAGTGTAAACGGAGTTTTCCTCTAGCAGTGCGGCTCCTGGTTTCAGCCTCGAGGTCAGGGGTCATGTGTCCCTGGGTCAAAGTTCAAACTGAACCCACGAAGGAAGTCTGGAAATTCACTTCACAAAGAAGAACTGACCCCCGTACAGTTTACACGCTGCCCCCTCACGGTCTTCTCTGCTTCTGGTTTCTCACTTCCCTTAAATCTGTGTCTCCTCTCTTTTCTTTCTTCCCTTTTGTTCCACAAACAAACAAACATTACTCATCTCTTCATTTGGTCTGTCAAATTACAGTTTCCCATGGCGTTATCTGTTTTCAGTTTTTGTGGAAATACTAAAAATACCACCATTTGTCTCCTGCTATCCGACTTAGTGTTCACTGATAACGGAAGATACGTTCACTTTGCTTCCTGTGTGGCGTTATTGCCCCTTTCATACCTGCAAACTTGTCACCCTTCGGCAAAATTTGCCGTTTTGAAATCAAATTAGTGTAGAACTGAAGAGTTTTTTTTTTTTTCTGTATGTCTCTCTCACAGCGAGTGGCGTTAAGTTGCGGAACTTTTGAGACCGTCTTCGGCTTATTTTGTTACTACTGTAAATAAATATGCCAGTATTGTATTGATGGTATATCCTATTTATTGTATTGAATTCTGGTATCGGGTATTTATGGCAGGTATGTATAGAAGTTATAATTTTAGGATTGTGACAACCAGGTAGTAGAAGGAACAGAATCAAAGCTCAGCAGAGCACACAAGTTTAAAAAAAGGAAGTTGGTTCATAAATGACTTTAACTATGTTATACATAATGACAATGTAAAGTTGTTATTCAGAGGACCTTTTTTTTTTTAAATGTTAGTTCTTATTATTTAGATGTGCGGTCAGAACAATCAAAAAGACCGTAGTTATAAAAGCTTTAAGATGTCATCACAACATTGATGTGGCATGGCGATAAATAAAAAGTCACCTTCATCTTCACACAAGACCCTTGAAAGGCTGGATTGTTTGACGTGTTCCTGAATAAACAATATCAATAATTGACGACCCTTTTGAAGCCGCGTTTCGTACCGACTGCACACATGTACTCCACCGCCCTGCGGACTGTTCCCTCTCTGGGAGGTGCGTCCCATGATGCTCTGTTCAGGCGGTTTGCGGTGTAAGGTGAGAAATATAGAAGTAAAATTAGCGGGTTTGTTAAATCCTGACGCGGCGATCGTGTCGCTCTTCTGCTCATATTTGTTTTCCTTCCTGCCCGTTCAAAGAGGGCCAAATAAATAAAGTGCTTTTCGGGCCCTACATCACTCATCCCCGTGCTATTGATACCCCGTCTCCGACAGCCGAGGATGTGTGTGTACATATACATGTGGGATTATACTGGGTTACGGTACAGTTAAATAAAGTCCAGGGACGACTATTTAAAAAGCCCTTCACGTACTTTGTAGCCCCTGTGTGGCGCTATTCATAACCCAGCTGTATGACATATTGGTATAGCTACTAAATTTAACTTAACTTCCAACTTTACTGGTGTGCATGTGTGTGTTCCTGTCCCCCCCCCTCCTAAAAAAGAAAGAAATGGTAACACACCCACGGCAAATGAGAGGGCTCCTTAGAGAAATGTGTTTCTCATGTTCTCACGGTGTAAAAATTACGCTATCGCCGAGCTCTAAGAATCAGCAGCTCTGTCCACGGTATGTGTGTGTGTGTGTGTGTGTGTGTGTGTGTGTGAGTGTGTGTCTGTGTGTGTGCGTGTGTGTTTTAACGTTAAAAAGTGAATGACGGGCTTTATGAGACTCTTTCCCTTCCTCTGGCGAAAACATGGAAAGATTGTTTACTGAGGACTCAGTGTTCACGCAGCCAGAGGTCACAGTCAAGTTCAAGCGTGTGTGTGAGTCCGTGGACTTCCCCGTGCACGCGGCTATGTTTAGATGTACAAACACCCTGATGCTATCAAAGGAATGACTGCAGGCTTGATTGATGGCATGTACATCGGTTTGAGTCGGGCGAGGGAATTTGGTGTTTTTGTTCCGCCGTGATCAGAATATATCTGTCTCCATGTTTATACGATGTGTGAGATATTGGTGCGGCGCTCCACTGAAGCGGTGCTGTTGTAAACAACAGTCCAGAGCTCTCTCGGCCAAAGAAAACATCCTCCAATATTTTCATCAGTACCAATGGTATGGTTGATGAAGACATACCGAAATGGACGAAGTGAGTCGTGGAAAAAGTACGAACAAGATGACATTATGAGGGCTTTTTATCGGAGATCCCGAAATATTGTAAGCTTAGGATTTTCCCCAGAATTAAATGATGTGGTTTTTTTTCTGTTGAAAAATTCTGTATTTGAATGCAACCAAAAGTCGGTGTAGTTTTAGATTTACTTCTTTTTTATTTTCAGACTAAAACCTCAGTTTCCATCGCATCTGTGGTTTATTCATAAACAACACGTTGAAGACTGCAGCAGTCTCATTAACGTTGTGTTCCTGCTGCTAACAAAGCTCAGTTGTTCTGGTCCAATGTTGGGAGATGTTCTGCTGTTAAGAGAGAGTTTCATTTCTGTTCTTTTGACTAATCCCCTAAACAGGAAGATCATATACACTTGGCATTGTAATGACAAATAAAACATCAAATTGTGTAGTTTTGAGTACAATGCTTGGTGTGTGTGGTTAATGCTTGGTGTGGGTGTGTGTGTGTGTGTGTGTGTGCGTGTGTGTGTGTGTGTGTGTGTGTGTGTGTGTGTGTGTGTGTGTGTGTGTGTGTGTGTGTGTGTGTGTGTGTGTGGTTACTTGGCCTCGGCTCAGGCTGGAGTTGAGCAACTTTGTGTGAGGATGGATTTGAGGGATGTGCTGATCACTGATAAAGTTGTTAAAGGTCTATAAAGTGGAATAAGTGTATAAGCGTTTTGAAATATCTGGAGTTTGTTTCGTCGGAATAGATGAAAATCAGAAGTTAGTAACATATTGTTTTAGTACAGCAACAAAATTATTCTAAAAACATTCACATGTCCCGCCTAGCTGGGAGGGTCTGGGTGGCGCACATAGCCTTTGGGGTCGCTCTCTGTTCAGATATGACGGTACCAGAAAGCTGCTGCTCCCCAATGCCAGGAAAGAATTCCAGCCTGTGTCTAAAACCAGAAATTGTCCTAATTCCTATGTTTGTTCAAGGATTAAACAAACAAGATGCATTGTATTAATAGTGAGCCCGACTGAGCGCTACGTTAAGTTATAGGCTGATGGGAGGTATTTAAGTCCTCAAAATGTCTGTTTCCTTTTATACCGCGTGGACCCGCCAGAAGCAGCCCCGTGTGAACTGAATGCTTTTGGAATCTCTACCAATCCCCCATCCGCCAGACTCTGCGACCTCTCCGGGGTAACGGGCCGTCGTCTGCGAAACGAGCATCCTCCGAGGTCAACCGCCGCCTTGAGGCTCGGCCAGCGGAGCGTCGTCAGAGCGACAGAGACGCGCAGAGGTTGCGGTCATCTCTGCGTCAACCCCGACCATACAGCAGACCGTGCCGCATGTGTCTCTGTGTGTGCGTATGTTTGCTCCGGGATGAAGTCAGACTGTAAATATAGCCTCGACCAGACGTCCAGACAGTCTGACGAGGAAACACGCGGCAGTCTATTACTTTGGTCAAAAAAACACAACAGTAGAGAGGAGGAGGAGGGGGGTGTGTGTGTGTGTGTGTGTGTGTGTGTGTGTGTGTGTGTGTGTGTGTGTGTGTGTGTGTGTGTGTGTGTGTGTGTGTGTGTGTGTGTGTGTGTGTGTGCGCGCGTAAGGGAGGGGAGGGTGTTTAATAATTTCAGCCGTCTCTAAAAATAGGAGGCGAAAAGAAAAGAAAAGCTGTTCTGCTAAAAATCACAGCTCCATAGCCGCCATTTGGATGATGTGTGCTCCCTGAGGTGGAGCCTGGGAAAGTTAGCTGTGCATACTAGCATATCTCTCTCTCTCTCTCTCTCTCTCTCTCTCTCTCTCTCTCTCTCTCTCTCTCTCTCTCTCTCTCTCTCTCTCTCTCTGTGTGTGTGTCTAAATCCACGTCTGTGTGTACATGTAGACCTACATTGAATGATTGAGGGTCTTACTTCTATTTACACAGTCGTGTCGGAAAGCAGTCTCAGATGGGCTGATGGGAGCCGGTCTTCCCTGAGTTGGTCTGGTTTGGCCCGGGTCGACTCTGGCCCAATTCGCCCCGGTCTGGTCTGGCGCACAGTTCTGCCAAATCCACCCCTGCCCTTTACTGACTCACTACAAGACCACGAGGGATAGTGGGACGCAGGCAGACACAGAAAGGGAAGGGGAGGGGGGGAGCCGTGTCCTTATATGAGAAAAGAGGCTGCAGTCAAACATAACTGAGTCAAGTCACATAAAACATGTTGGGAAGGAAAAGTCGAGCGATGAAACTCTCTCCTCACAATCTCCTGGAATGCGAGCCCACCACTCTCCGTTTCAGTGGTTTTAATTCACTTGACATGTGGCCCCCTCTGACTGCCTGTTGAAAGGGTGCTGGCCGTCATTGTGCTAAACTGAGATCTATTTTATTTTTTTATTTTTGTTAGCAACCGGGTTTATCTGCACTGATTTATAATAGATGGCAGGACTTAGTCACCGAGCCTCAGACTGAATGTCTCTGCAGGCCCAATTTGAGAAGCATGTGACTTGTGTGGTGTTATGTTGTTATGGGCGATTTGTGAGGAGTGACACAGGAAATACTGTTTAATTTCATGAAATGAATGAATGTCATGATGTTTTATTTTGTTGCTGCACATATCGTATTGTTATTTTAAGGACACTAAAGCCTTATTTCCAGTGCATGGCTCAGCTAGACTCAACTCATCTCCTTTTGGTCCTCGGTCCTTTTCTCCACGTCTGTCTCCACTGCAGACAGTTACCTCTCAGTGTAGTTGGGATATTCAGCTCATCGCCATAGCGATATCCACGTCAAACTGCTGCAGCATCATAGGAATATATTTAAGAATATTTAAGTTTTTTTTTTATTATATATATATATATATATGTATATATATGTGTGTGTGTGTATATATATATATATATATATATATATATATATATATATATATATATATATATATATATATATATATATATATATATGTTGTTGTCAACACTTCAAATGATTGTATTTGCAGTATATTGTTACCAATACATCTTATTTTATAATATAATGTTTGTAATAAATATATATATATTTTTTTAACTCTTTATTTTGTGTCTTTTCACCACAGATAGAACACATATGTACAGAAATGAAAAACAAATAATGACAATGGCAAGAGGAACATTTTCATAGCCGCTTCGTATGGTAACTTTTTAGAATTGGTGGAGACACTAAAATAACAACATAGTTTGGTGAATATGAAAATGTTTTAATATCAATTTTGTAAAATTAAAAAAAGGAGAAGAAAAAAGTTTCCAGAAGTTTGACATGTTTCCTGATTTAGATTTCGGAAATGCCAAATCAAAGGCTTGTTTACAAAAAAAGTAAGAAAAACACTTGATCTCGACGCGCAAAGATTCTGGTCGGTTCTCAAATAGTACTGAGGTTAGTGCCCATCCACAGAAAAGACGAATGATCCTGCAAACTTAAATTAAACTGCCTCTCCTGCCTCACCCACTCTGCTGTGTCCGAATGTTTGACCCGATAGGACAACTCCATAGCGCTGACACACGATCAGTGATATGCAGTTTAGAGAGGCAGGGTGGACTTCTACCCCCGGGGACATGAGATGCCATTTAGCATGTTGTTGAATCAAGCCCCTTGTCAGAGCCGTGTGTGTGTGGACTGTGTGTGTGGACTGTGTATGAAAAGGTGTGTGTTATGTGACACTCAAAGAACAAAAGGATCCTTTGAGAGCAGAAGCTGTCAGACGTGTACATTCTTCTCTAAACCGGTGTTTGGGATTACGCTGCACTCTGAATGCTGTCCAACACACAGACAGACGCACTCACAGCGTGATGTCAGTCCCTCATATGCAGCCTCACGCGCTCTCTTTCCGCTGAGGTGGCAAACATACGCTCTCGTCAAATGACTGTGGACGTCAGCCGTGTTCGTCCCGCCTCTTCTGTCCGACAGCGCGGCCGGCTGAACAAAAGTATGCACGCACAAATGACAAATTCCCTGCAATTCTCTTTTAACATATAGACATAGATTACATTTAAATGTGATCCGCGGTCCTTTGCTGTATTTCATCCCCTTCTTCTCCCCCTTTTCCTGTCAAGAAATAGAGAGATATGTGTTTTCATAACACTTAAATCTCTTTAGGGGACGAAACCGCAGACTGAAAACGGGCTAATGGTGACCAGCTCATTGCCAAAAAACTAGGAATGATGTTGAAAGCCTGAAAATAAAATCAAAAGACACGGTCGCTCTGTTCACTGCGGCTCACCATTGTGACACATTTGTAATTTTAAGTGGCAACAGTTTTGAAAACAATAATGCCTGAATTTGCTCTTGCCAAGATCAAATTGTGTTGGAGAAGTGACCCTCCATAATTGTTTATTCTGTGTATTAGTACAGCCAAACAAAGTGAAATGAACAAAGACGGATTGTAGAAAGAAAAACGATTCGCTCTTCACTGGTAAAGCAACATTTGTATGTTCCCTTTGGACCACATTATTGTTTTCAGATATGAATAATTTAGTCGAGGGAAAGCCCAAACTGAGAGAAATATCTGTTTTCAAGTCCTCCTCCTGGACATTGTCATACTTTTATACTCATGTATATAATTGGAAATAAGTGATGTTGAATTTGTAAACATCTACAATGGGAGGAGCTTATCTGGCCTCAGTGGGCCTATGTCATTCTGGAGTCAGAATTTCAATACTATGTGCCTAATCTCAGGACAAGATGGCTGCGGATGATTGCCCGTGTACCGGGGAAGTAGTGGCCATGATGGATGTGGGTCCTAAAGGACCAGCTGATAACCAGCTGATAACAACAACTTGTGACGTACGTGAGCGAGACCATGTTTGAACCCGAGTGTGACATCGCGTCGTGATGCGCGAATGTCTGTGTCATAGCGCCCATTAATCTCATTATCAGGGGCAGGAGGCGGGGCTGACGGACCGGAGCCGCCTCTGCTCCAATTGGAAGGCGTTCCTCTCTGAACCCCGCCAAAATAAGAGCTTTTCTTGTTATTTTTCAGGCTTTATTATTGTAGTCTGGCAGCTGTGCTAGCATGTCGTGGAACAGTGCTGAGTACCTCTTGAGCTACTAATGATGTGGAAAAGCCGGCTCTGGTCGAGATCCGTAGTGGGGAAGACACAAACCTGCAGCTTCTCCAAACCTCAACGTGTGTGTGTGTGTGTGTGTGTGTGTGTGTGTGTGTGTGTGTGTGTGTGTGTGTGTGTGTGTGTGTGTGTGTGTGTGTGTGTGTGTGTGTGTGTGTGTGTGTGTGTGTGTGTGTGTGTGTGTGTGTGTGACCCTGGGGTTAATGGCATTAGCAGGCTGTGATTGGGGCTGATGGATTTCTGGGGCCATAATAGCAGCTCTATTAAGTGTTTACCTTGAGCCATTCCACATGTCAGCTGTAGTCAGGCAGCCAGAGATGGAGGACCGGGAGGGGGGCTGCTACCGCCTGGGACGCTGGGAGGTAGGCAAGACACACACACCGGGCGGGGGGGTGGGCTGCAGACGAGGGAGGTCCAGATAAGTAATCGTGGTTTGATGGGTTTTTCTATGCCAGAAAAGATCCACCTTGCTGTGGTGTCTTCAAGCATGAACACACTTATTGATGTGTGTATCTTGGGGAGATGAAGCATGCGGGGGAAATTCATCTTATGGGATTGATAAAGTATGACATTGGGTTACAGTCACATGAGCAGATGTTAGGCATAGGCAGCACAAAGTTCATGGTGTTGCAGCCAATGGGATCACAGTGGTGAGAGAGCATGTGTGACCCGACACACAAGTATTCTGTCAGCAGACTGCGTTTGGTTTGGACCAGGGATTTTCCCGCAGCCTCGTAGCTTTAGTTGTGCTCTATCTGGCATATGGAAAGGATTAGATTCAATATAATACACGTTCAGAAAAAGTGGCAGCCACCACAACTGAATACTGAAGCCGTAAAAACCCGTACTGTGTCTGTGTTCTGAGTGCTACTTTTGTTTTTGAAGTAATTATATTTAGTCTGTGACTGTCCTTTAATGTTTAACATGATTTTTTAAATGGGAGTACCACTAAGGAGATATACAAGCTATAGACGAGTATGTTTTAGTTGCCTTTCAGCAGATTCAGCAGATGGCAGTGAGGGATGAGGGATCAGATTATATTCCTTAATCCAAGTTACATGTTGTATGGCTTTTTACGTGTTGGAAACGAGTCTTGTCACTTTATCATCTAATTCCTTTTATTTTTTTGTATTTCTGTAAACAAATAATCAAATTAACAAATAACAAAACTTAAGGGGGAAGTTGTATATACTCCCCAAAACATTCTTACTTATTATAATCTTCTATCATGTTATGAATAGTTTTTTTCATAATTACAATAGATACAATGCATGTTCTCAATGTTTTTACATAACAAATACAGGCGTAAATGTATGTCATTAAGCTTTTAACAGAAAATGTAAAAAAATCCTGCAAATCCAAATCTAACCAGATCTAAAAATGCAAATGTCCTATATTTAAATGTTCTGCTCCCTGCTACTCAAACTGACAAAGATGGCACGGAGACGTTAAGCCAAGTACATATTTCAAAACATTCCCATCAGAAACGAACAACGTCGCTGACATTATATACGTTTCTTTTTATACGGTCGCCGATCAAAACCCAGCGTTTGAACTTTGGCCACCAGGTTTCCCCTCGTGGGTGTCAGAGTATAATTCAGGTAAAGGGGTTGCGGGTGGCTGCTGGGGTCAGTGTCTGTCTCCGAGCTGGAGTCGAGTGGGGCGTGCGTGATGGGGGTCATCCTGTGGCCATGTGAACAGGAAGGTGCGGGTTCAGTGTGAGGGGCTGAACCTCTCGGCTGTTTATCAGAGGGCTAATGAAGCAGAGCAATCCTGAGAAGGGGGGGGGGGCAGCAGACACCGGGGAAAGGGAAGAGAAAGAGGCCTAAAGGTAAAGGGAGGGAGAGGGAAGAAGGGTCTGCTGATGAAAAAGAGAGTCAGAAAAAGGATGAGTTGAATGTGGGAATACCCGCAGCGGAGCCAGCACTTTCTCCGTTATTACAGAGAGGAATGCGCCGCAGTCTCCCATGATTTCCCCGAGCTTTATTTCCCACTGCAACGAGCAGAAAAGTACACATCGTATTATTTATCACATTTCCTGGTTGAAAATCAGCAGAGGCCGTGTCACTCAGCTCCGGCCGTAAACATTTTCTCTGGCTGCGAGGGAAAGCCGAGCTGCGCTCCCAACTCCCGTCATCGCAGCCGTCCAGTTTACGGCCGGCCACGCATTCATCAGCCGGGGGCCGCGGGAAAAGAGGGAAGAGCCCGCTTCATTACGAGGTCAAACAATCAGCCAAGTCAAGAAGATCAACACAGTTTTAACGGCGTAGAAGAAGTCCGTGTTTGAGAGTTCTCCGTTTCCACTGATAATTAATCCGGCTCATATTGAGAAGGAAAAGTTCTGGTTATGTTAAAATGGTGCAATGTGACTCTGATTGAAATTCTCAGGCTGGATCTATGATCTGTATTGTGTAGGATCTCTTAAATATTATGTTGTCATACAATATTATGCAATTAATGATTATTTTTTGGGGGTATAAATTGTATCAAATTAGATGAAAACTTTTATTTTGTCTGGCCAAAAATCATAAACCACAGTATATTCCAATAACAATGACTTTCCATGTAGGATTTTCTTCAGTCTCCTTAAAGGTTCCCTGTGCAGTTTCAGAACTCACGTAGCGCCGTAGAGCCGTTTCTCTCTGAGTGGGTCCCGGTTTTGTTGATCTTGTGCACATGCGAGGATGTACAGGATATTGTAAAAATCAACCTAGGGAGCTCAAAATGTGGGAACAATCGGGAGCGCAGATTCTGATAGCTCTCTGGTCGTGGAAAATTGAACGCGCTTCATTTCATTTGTTCGGCTGTCAGTTCCACACCGAGGCGCTATTATTGGCTCATTGTGAGAATCTGGTGTGTTCATCAGAGGCCGGAGGGTGAGGGGTCAGGCTCAGGGGAGCCATGAGCGTTGAGCGGTCAGCCGACCCTGAACGATCCTGAGATAGGATGCCCCCTCACCCGAGGAGCGGAGCATTCCTTCCTGCTAGTGTGTGTCTGTGTGTTGCATGGCAGGCATGCATTGTTACAATACCACAATCTGTACATACAGTACCTAATAGTTACAACATACCTTCATCTGTCAGCACTTCTGTTTGAAATGTTGGCCTCAGGCCAAAATATCTTTGCCATGAAACTTAGTATCAATATACATATGTGTAACTGTTCCCATGGTCACATGTTGAAATGTTGCTCATAGACAATACATTCAAAAATGTAGGAGGAGCCATTAAAATATATTTTTTTTATATATCTGCTCGCCAGAGGATGAACATGTAGCATGTTGTCCCTCTGTAACGTCAACACGATAATTTCTTCTGATCCTCTAACCTTCCATCTTAATCTGCTGTGTGGTCAAAACGTGCCCATTGACCTTCACTTTATGAGAAGCTAACTCATATATGTATTTATGGCGCTTATAGCATTCATGATAATAATTTGGCAACACTGCATCACTTTATTGCACCATTTATAATATCTTTATCTAATGGGCAGTGTGTCGTGTAATTAGTGTAATTCAGTGAACACATGCATGCTCTCAAGTGGATAACCCCTTTGTAGAATATAGTTCAGTGCCTTGTTGTTTGTGCGGTGTGAGCAACAGTGAAGCTTGTATGGAGCTGCAACTGCGAGTTTTGTTTTTTTACTATTTTCTTTGTGTGTGTGTAGAGGTGTGTGTCTGCAAAAGACACACACCTACGAGTACTCCGGCAGAGCAAACCCATAATGTGCTAAATGTGCAGAGGGAGACGGCCAGTCTCTGCAACGTCCAACTGTATCACATAAAATATCCTGATGTGGCTGGATGGAACACATACACACACATGGAAAACACACACGCACTGCGCAACCTACAACCGAGTAGAGCCCATAAACCGAGCTGATGTGGTCCTCCGAGAGCGACACAGGCGACGTGTAACCTCTGTAGAGACGGAGAGAGGAAACCAACTCCACACCTATCCGCCCATCGGCAGACATCAGGTGAACAGTCGTTTTCAGTAGAACAGAAGAGGTGAAAGGTGTCACCTACCTTCATTGAGAGTTGGAGTTTAGATGTTTATAAGCACCTGTTGAGTTTAACTTTTCATCAAGTTAGCTCACTAAATGTATTTTTTATTCTTCATAATACAACAAAAAGCATTACGGGATTTGTTTGCGTCAAGTTTTCCGTGTTATGGACTCATTTTGCTTGATATTAATGGGCCTGATTTTTTTTAACATTTTTTATTTAACCTTTATTTAGCGAGGCGAGACAGATTAAGAACAAATTCTTTTTTACAACTGTGGCCTGACAAGAGGCAAAACCTCTTGAGGGAAAGGAGACATAAATAAATAACGAATAAATTAATAATAATAATGAATTAAAAAATATTAAAAAAAATAAACACAGTTAAAAGGTGCCAAAGAGCGGAGGAACCGACATGCTAATATTAAGGTACTGAGCAGCTAGAATATGCTGAGACTGACTTTTGATTTTGACAGACGTGGGTGTCTTGTCGCTGTTCTTGTAGCTCAAATAGTTTCCCAAGAATCCAAACCAGAAAATATGAGTATTCGTCACTGTGTCTGACTGTCTGTCTCTGCCGCCCCTCCGAGGCTCCTCTAATCAGGCTGGATGTGCCAAAGGTCAGCAGCTCTGACCTCCTGGCTCTGCTTCACCATAAATATTATAGAAACCAAGAACAGGCACCCTCGCTGGCTGTTTTTAATATAGCGCTTCGTCCATTAAGGGATTCAGACTCTCGGCTTTCACTGGGGTGTAGAGGCTAATGGTAAAACGGCCTGCAGATAGAAGCACGAGCCAGAACTGGATGCTGCCGTACTTTTCTTCTTGGAAGTTTGAACTTTTCTGTTAACTGTTGTCTGTCATTCAAAGCGTTTGGATGGATTGTGTCAGTTGTGTTTGCGAGCATAGGTGCAAACACAACTCTGTGTGTGCGTTGTGTGTGTTGTGTGTGTGTGTGTGTGTGTGTGTGTGTGTGTGTGTGTGTGTGTGTGTGTGTGTGTGTGTGTGCCAGCAACACGTTACGCCTGTGGGAGCACTCTGTCCTCCCTTCCCACGGTATTCGTCCCATGAGCCCCTCGCAGTGACGTCAGGGCAGAGGTACGGGCGAATGTCTCGCTCAAAAAGGTCGCAGGTTCACTTCCTGTCTGTCAGGACCGAGCTGGGCAGGGTCCAGTGTGGAGCGATGACCGGCTTTATGACCGCTCGGTGGTTTAACCTCTCTGTCTCTGTCCCCGTCCTGTCCCTCCCGTCTCTTTCAGGCGATGTGGCTGATGCTGCAAGAGGAGGTGCCAGAGGATTTCGTCATAGCAACGGGGGAGGTGCACAGCGTGAGGGAGTTTGTGGAGAAGGCCTTCGCGCATGTGGGGAAGACCATTGTGTGAGTACCCACAGATACACGTACACGGTGCTATTTCAGACGCGTACGTATATGTTTTGGCACATTTACATATATTTGAAGGTCGCCGCACGCATGAACTCTTGGACTGATGAATGAATAATGAATAATTATTGTGTCTTATTTAAAAGTAAGTACATAACCCTTACAAAATGATATCACGTGAGACGAGGCAGGAAATCTAGCTAAATGCTTCTAAGGTGGAAAGGAAATTAATGTCTTACTTTCTAAGCTATGCTTTGAAACTGTCCTGTTTAAACTCACCACCAATATTTGATTAAATCAATTATTATTGAGAAAATAATATATAGAGTTACTTGGACCAGCAGGATGGTCACCAGTGAAGCCAGCAATGTAACAGGTTTCATGTGTCTGAAAGAGGCCACAGCCCAGTCCCCTCGGTCTCATCCCTCATTCACCTCCTTCTGGTGTTCTGGAAGGAACTGGCATGTGGCTGAAGCTGTGTGTTTGCGTGTGTGTATGTGTGTGTGTGTGTGTGTGTGTTCATTTCAAAAGGTGGGAGGGAAAGGATGAGCAGGAGATTGGCCGCTGCCAGCAGACCGGAGTGGTCCATGTGAAGGTGGACCCTAAATACTTCCGTCCTACTGAAGTGGTAAGTCCCATTTTTCTGAATTTTCTTTTTCCTCTAGCGCTCGTTTCACGTTTGACAGCCGTTGTCCTCGTCATGTTTGTTGTTTTTGTTATCGACTTGAGTGATCCCACTCGCTTACAGACCGCCGTGACCCTCACATTTGTGAGGAGTGAAACCATTATTCCTCATGAACCATACTGGTGGTGTTGCATGTTTCCTCCCTATGTTATACTTTATTACTATGTTATACTTTATTACTATAAAGTATAACATAGGGATCACATTATTTGTGACCTCTTGCTTGCTGTGCCGTTTATCAGGCAGATCTGCAGTCCATATCAACAAACTACACCAACATTTAATTCATAGAGTTAAATATAATTTGTGGCGCATACTTCCTGTTCTATGTACCTGACCTTAACATGAATGAAGCATGCTTTCTCTGCGTGTATCTGATTGCCGGTCATTGTGTCTGGGCCCATGCACTTATCAGCTGTAACGGGTCCAGTTGACAGCCTGGGACTGCTTTATTGTATGCTTTTAAAGCCGCTCCGCCTCCTTCAGAGTAATGTGGGCTGCATTCTGCCAGTTGGTGCTGAATGGGCGCTCATATCCAGACAAGCAACGTTGCCAATCTCTCCTTTAATAGCGAGGGCGTGCGTTAGATGGATTCACTCAGTTCAGCTGAGAGAGAAGCTGCTTTAAAAAAGTAATGTCTGGCTTTCTTTCATCAGCTTGTGCATGGAGAAGTGCGCTTGCACCCGAGTTTACAACGGTGGTTAGCATCCACAGAACTGAGCCGGCATTGTATCCCTCCATCTCTCCCGAGGCGTGAAGTGTCTCTGATATTTGGGAGGTCTTTCTCTCATCGCCGCGGCCCAGGGGTGTTGTGGCGGCTCCCCCAGGGCCGGTGTAGGGTTACCCAGGGGTGTTGTGGCCGAGATTAGCTGTCAGGAGCTCCCCTCTGCTGAGCTTTGGCCCGGCGAGATTAGAGCTGAGATCCAGTTGAGTGATGGCGGAGGATTAGCAAGGAGGCCCCGCTGACTGACTGCCGAGGCGATGGAAGCGGCGGTCACACACCTGGGCCTGTGTTCTTTGTGCTTGTCGGCTCATATATTGAAGGTCTTAACCAAGAATCCACTCTGCAGACTACTCCAGACACTGGTCCCATGGTGGCTTACCAGCAAAGATATCCGCTTGGTGTCTTTCACCAGAGCTTTTCTGACACACAGACAAATGGACCATGTGATCTTAACGGATGATGCCTATCTGACCTAATCAAGCATCCCAGTTCGTAAATAAAGCTGAAACTAGTTGCAACATCCGCTAACTGATGAAGCTGATGACATGTGTAACGGCAGCTTGGGGAGGTTTCGAGTTATGGCCTGGAGATTTATGGTTAATATGAGGGATGCCAAATGTCCTATTTCAACAATATTTTATAGATTAAAAGATCAGATTGAAATGAACCCCCAGCACATTGTCAGCAAGCCTCACTGCTGGTGTGTTGTGTTTTATTTCTAAGATGCTGCTCCTCCATATGGTACAACTAAGAGTTTGCAGCACACCTAGTACACAGATGCATGAAAAGAAGACGCGATAGTTGAAAAGAGTATCAATAATTCCTGCACATTCACTGCAGCACTATTTCTGTCATCAGAAATCACAAGTTACGACCTTCCAAGGTGACATCTTATTATTTTTCTCTAATAAACAGAAAGATATTGACATTGGGGGAGAAAAGAAAATGTTGAAAGCAGATTTTGTATTAGAGAACCTGGAACTAGCGAATGTTCTTTAAAAAAGTAATTCAAGCTTTACTTCTATCTGTTCTTCTATTCTCCGTGTGTTACTAGGCACTTCACTTTTCCAGGTTTCAGTGGATTAGGTAGGACCTCCGGCCTTTTCTGCCGCATTGCCTGGAACATGTGTCGCTCAGAGGGAGCGGGGTAAAGATTGCGGGGATAACGAGAGCGAAACGGTTCAATTACAGCAAGCGATTTCTCTGCTCTGCCTCACTGTCTCTGTATTTCTCTGGTCGGGGTTAAAAAGACTGAAGAGTGTTTAACCTCTGACCCCTTCAGACAGGAAGTGACTGACACCGGGCTCACAGCTCAGCATTGTGGCTCTCCTGAAGTGGAAATACCTGTCATCGTGTGTGTGTGTGTGTGTGGGTGTGTGTGTGTGTGTGTGTGTGTGTGTGTGTGTGTGTGTGTGTGTGTGTGTGTGTGTGTGTGTGTGTGTGTGTGTGTGAGTAAGCTGGATTCTTAATGCACACTTTTGGTTTGGTGTTTTCTTTTTGCTGCGAGAAAATGTGCATCTGTGTGTGGCTGTACGTAAGTAGAGTGAGTCCTCAGGCGGTGTGCTAATATATATGTAATTCATCATTATCCCTGTCAGTGTGTGTGTTTGACATGAGCTCATTTATCTCCCCAGCCCCTTGGGACAGAGTTGATCAACCCGAGTGGGGCGAGAGGGGGTTAAATATTCAGGTGTGCGCCACATCTGGTGCGAGTGTGTGTTTCTCTGCGTACAACCGTGCACTTGTCCCGTGTTTATTTGGGAAACAAAGCCTCAAGGCTGCAGAGCTGACGGCGTATTTACCTCTGCGGTTGTGAAAGTTGTTTACTGGATACCGAAACATGCTCATTGTATTGAGAAAATAAATAAACCACATCCATTTTCTGCACGAGTGAAAGAAGCAATGGGATGTCGGTTTTGAAGCTGTTATTGTTGTCACAAATACAGTAAACTGTTCCAACTGTCAGAGCTGCCGTTTGTTTCCATTGAATTGAGCTGTCAATTACAATCAGTTTTGCTCAGGTCGAGGAGCCTCTGTCTGAGCTTAGCAAAGGTGTGTCGCGCCATATTGTGCTGTAATAGTTGTGATTAGTGTCGGTTGCCAGGTGACATGTAGTGCCATGGCCGTAGTTATTTCTAGCGAGAGCAGATGGTTCCCTCCGTCTGGTTCTCACAGGTGCGTTTAGACCTCGGTTAGAGATTTACAAGGCTGGAACATAGTAGATGTGAATTATAACATTGTAACACATGAATGAGGTGGAGCAATCTTGTGCTCGAGGTGGAGCAATCTTGTGATCAAGGAAGTGTGTGTGCGTGTGTTCTGTCGGCACACTTTTGTTCTATTGCAAGACAAGAATGAAACATAACGTCATGAGAAAAACAAGAACAGTGAATGCAGGCAGGCTAATGTCACGTCATTAGCTGTGTGTGTGTGTGTGTGTGTGTGTGTGTGTGTGTGTGTGTGTGTGCATGAGAGAAAATAATATAGGAAAATAATTTATTAGGGTTGGATTTCTTTTTTACATTAAAACATGTCCTTATTTTTAATGCCTGTATGTAGATTCAAACAATTCTGAATCTAAATCTTTTTAATGCAAGTTTCTTTTTTTAAAGTCTGACAACTCCCAACATTCCCGGTGCTGTTGCAACTCTGTCCATATAAACTATATCATAAACCTTGTATTTATCCGTGTGAATATCTTCACATTGGGTCTTTATTAATGTGGGTTGCAACCCATTAGGAGACCTCTGGTGCCTTCATTAGCTCGTTTTACAAATCATACCATTGTGGATCACTGGAAACAGTCGGAGGAAACACAGCTCAATGTACTGTGTATCATATTTATTTTTGATTTAGCTCGTGCTGCCGTCAAACATCATTTCACATCGAGCTTTTTATGCTTTTAAATCACCATTTCCCTGGTTGGTAATGCAGGTATTGCACAAAACATGTCTCCCAGGTAAAGCCACGATAACCCTGCTGACATCACTTTGACTCCATCTGGGCTATTTTATTTTTCTGGTCCACCAGAGCCATCATCTTAACTATTTCCATACTGTAGTTCATACTTATAACTTGTAATATTTCGGATCATTACTACAAATGAATTACACGTACACACAAGTGGACTTTTGTGTAAGCTCAATAAACATGACTTGACAGAACATGGCAGATAATCTGAAACACAATCTAGAATGACAATTACGTTTTTTAAATGGCGTTTTTTATAAATGTCATTCCCGTTTCCCTTCAATAATCCCAATAACATAATGTATCCGATGCAGAAGTTTGATTTGGCCCAAGCTTATGAAACCAAATAGAGAAGGCAAACTCAACTCATTGGAAACAGTTCCCCAACAACTCGTGTCACATGATGAATGACTTCTGCAGAGTTTTCTCTCTTTTCTTTTGTTTAAACTTCTCTCCTGAAATGTTCATTGCCGATCCAAATGTGTCCCAGTTAGCTTTAGAGGCACTCATATAGACTTAGTTTTGGACTGCGGCGATTTATGTGCACAAGTTAGTACGGGCACGTATTTGCGTCGGTGTGTGTCGACGTGCATGCACACACGTGCGCGTGTCCGCGTTAATGCGGCCCCGCTGCCATGCTTCCAAGTTCACGTGTCGCCGCGGGGGGATTAACTGCCGCGAGTTGAGTGATGGCGCTGTGGTTATCGCCCTGCCTCTCGTGCAGAGGAGGAGGAGGAGAGGCGGTGATGAATGGGAAGTTGTCTCTCGATCTGTCTCTATGGCTCTCTCTCCTATCAGTGTTTGGCAGAACTCCTCGCCCTTTTGCACTTAATGTCTGTGTCTCAGTCACAGGGACGCAACCACTATTGGTCGGCAACACAGGAATGCCCTTCCGGGCGAGATTATCCTCCTGTCAGGAAAAAGCAGAGAGACAGTTGCCCCCTTTATCACCTACCACCTACACACTGTGCAGAGACCAGAACCAAGAACGTTATTCTTCCTTCACACGTCTTGGATCGCTAATCAACTCACGTTAATGTCGGACTGAAACTACTAATATTCTTGTTGTTTTGATAATTTTTCAAGAAAGTAACATTTCCGTTTTTATTATGTCATTTTTTTACAAAATGTATGAAAATAGTAGGATATGTACATCATTAGTTCCCTGAGCCCAAATTGACATTGACCTAAAAAGTTTGAGAAATGACTCCAAAGGTTAATCGATTGTCAGAATTGTTATTTCTGAATCTCTCACCAGTCATTTAATTATCTCCCTCAAGTTCACGCAGGATTATCCCACTGACATCACTGCGGTTCACAGTTGCATAAGTCGGAGGCAATTGATTGACACAGAGGAATCACCGTCGGTAGTTCCCATGTGTCGAAAACGGCAGGACGTTGGAGTCACGTACCAGCAGTCCTCGATCATCCGTTTGTATGAATCATGCAAGTTTATTCTTGTGCGGCACAACTGAAGGTGAAAAGCGGCCGCGCCACATACCTCCGGCCCGTGTGACTCGTGAGTGTGGAGTGTGTGCGGCGTACACATGAGCAGCTGCGCCATGATGCACAGTTTGTCGTCTCAGGTAGAGTACCAAACAAAATAGAAAAAAAGATATCTTTACAGCAGCATGGCAGAAACCGCAGGAAATGCTAGTTGTGGGTTGTGAGAAGTTGCCAGGCCTGTTTTTGTTCTTTTTTCTATTTTCGACATCAGGTAGGAATTAAAAGCTCCCACACTGGCCGCTAACAATAGCCCGTTGACGCACCACGCCTACGCATCTGTCAACCGTCTGTCCGCAAGTGCACGTGCCCGTGTGAAAGTCTTGATTCTCAACTTCCTCCTCGCTGCTGATGGCAGTCACTCCAGCAGCGAGGTGTGCGTCATCAATCCACCCTGCTGCATATTCCTTTACCACATCAGTCCCGTCGTCATCGGGTAAGGAGCGCAGACAATAGTTCCAGTGATCCATCGGAATAACGACGACGGGTGTTGTGGAAACTCTCTACAGCAAATCTGTTGAAGGCATGACGGACATATCTGGCTGATCTGGTTTCTTAATTATGTTTTGTGTTTATTGAGCCTTAAAGGACAATTCCACCCCTGGATACCACAGGTGGATCGGTGTGTGATGTTGAATGCATTCCTCGTGGCTTTGAGAAGAAGTGTTGCAACCTGCCTTCGCTACATCAGTTAGTGATCTCACGCGTCCCACACAGCGCGCTGTGATTGCTCCCGTGCACGTACACCAGCTGGGCAAAGCTGGACACCGCAACCAAAAGCCTATTTACAAGCAGTGGGTATTTGAAATCCTAAATTAGAGCCATCCCAGAGTGGGTACGGGGCCCGGGAGTCTTGACGTGCATGTGCAGGAACAACGCTTCTCTGCAATTAGCTCGCTGAGGTTCACGTTGAAGCTGTATGGCTCAGAGTCATACAGGCACAGTTCGAAATGGTATGCATTGGGATCTAAATATATCAATCAAAAGGAACAAATGAACATGACAGCTACACACAAACAACACACAAAACAAACATCTGCACACATTATGAATCTAGTAAGCAGCATAAGTGCACTCATTGTCTCCCTTTCATCACTTGTTGCTATTTATAACAAAGAAATGCAAGTCTTTTAATATTGATGTTATGTAAGACCTGCCTCAAAGAGGAGAAAAGATAAACTGTGACTGTGACAAGATCCCTCGGTTTCACAGTGGATTTCTCGCTTTATTGTTGTTAAATATTTAAGTAAAATGATGAAAAGCTACAGAAAAAATGCTCTATTTGTCCTGATCTGATATTCAGTACTTGTGTTTTGAAGAAGAAGAAGAAAAGAAGAAGATAATCGTTTCTTCTTTTATATAACTAAAATAATAATGGTTACCTTGTGTAATTCATTTCTTAATTAATAGCATTGGAACAAGAAGGCAGCGGAGGAACGGCGTGCTCGTAAACTTCTTTTTTTTCTAATTGCGTGACGTCACAGCAAAGGGGCGTGGTCCTGCGACCGTTAGAAGTTCTAATGTATGTTCGAAATGGAAGGTTCTGAGGTTCTTTTGCTACATATTTATGTCACTACATGCAAAGGTGGGGAGGGACCTGGCTGCGGTCCAGGTGAACTGCCGTATTTTGTACAAGGTGCCTCCGTTGGAACACAAAGGTTTGGCTGCAGTCCTTCAAATGGTGACAACGCCTCATTCTTTTGGCCAATCTTTCATAGTCCTATGCCAAGAAAAGATTGTGGAGAAGACGCAGAGTGACACCTTTTATAGCCCGACTGGTGTGTTTTGTAGCGGCAGACATGAGGCGCTCGGTCTGCTGAAGAAGCGGAGCTGGCGTTGGGTTTCATTTGACTCCCTGCTGGCGGTCCAGACCGTATAAATCTACCCCCAGAATCCTTGTAGTGCCGTCTCCACACACAGAACCAGCTTTACAGTTTCTTTGATTGGAGGAGGAGCTCTGTTATAGTTGCTGACCAAGGAGTTCGATCTTTTTTGTTGCAGATATTGTAAAACCGGACTTAAAAACAAACCGTTTACCGCGTTTACTTTCTGAACTTCCTGTAGGACATAGTACCACCGCTGGTGGACAGCTCATGCGGACGCCGTACTATCGCAGCAACCCACGGTGTCAGATCCTGCTGTGGAGAACATTATTTATCCTAACAATGAGAAAAACAGGTATGGCCCCACACACGTGTGTGCTGGTGCCATAATGGCTCCTGGCAGGCAGCAGACTCATACACTTCTGTGCCTGTGTGAAGATTACAACAGTTGGCCTGATTTGTTGCGTAACATCGGATGTTTAAGTCTTTTTCAGGGTTTCCTCAGCTGCTTTATATTCTTCAAGGCACATTCATTCCTTTGGGTTAATATAGCATTACAATCACAAGGTTGATTATAGACATACTGCGGCATCGCGAGACAAAGCTTGACAGCGAAGGAACTCAAACTTCCCCCTTAAAGGCAATGTCTACAGAATAACTCAGGAAATAAACTTCAACATTCATCTGTTCTCAAAATCACATAGCTGTCAACCTCACTGTCATAAAAATAGGGAGAACAGTGACGGAAAACATGCAGGAAGGAGTGTAATCACGCGGTGCACCTCGGTTGGGAACGCACACCGTTTTACAGTCACTGTTGTATTACAGTATATAGTGGGTAACACACTCAGCTACACTGTATATGGAGTGCAACACCCCCCCTCCCAAAAAAGAAGACCATCTAAAGTTTTATCATTAATGCACGGACATTTTGGGGAAATTACCTTCCAGTGTCACTAGTCTGCAAGCTGAAGAGAACCATTAGCCTGAAACATCCTTACATTGATACATCAGTCATTTGGAGTTACTTCTTGCTGATGATTTCTGGGTAATTTATTTTAACTTGTTGACTTGTTTAAAACGTATAGGTCATTGTTACATCTACCTCTTCCATTGTAGATCGCACAGTTTTTGTAGAATGTATGTTTTTGGACTGTCCGTGACCCCCTATGTACTCGCTCCTTAAGCTCTATTTTAGCAGTCAAAATAATTAACCACAGTATTATTATAATCAGAAGAAAATATGGACAAGAATTACACTATTTCGCCTCCTCAGGGAGGATTTTACTTGTATTACACGGCTGTCACAAGAAGCACCAGACGGAGTCAAAAACCAAGATGTCGTCCCTTGCGGGTTCCAGTAAGGCTGTAGAGTGAGGTATTCACCTTTTATCGTGCAGTCACATATGAATGTGGACAATGTGGGCCTGTCTGGTCGGTCGGGATGGGATAGGAAGGAATGAGAAGCTATTATTATCCTGCTTTATGTCTCTGGCAGTGCAGCGGTGTCAGTCAGAGGCCGGCGGTGGAAGCCAGGGGCCGGTCAGGATTGCTGGCTCTCTGAAGGTGCTTCATCTCGGGGCCGAGGCAGCGAGACCTCTCACTGAACCACAGCCGCTGGGATGGAAGCGCTGAGGCAGCAAAGTCAGCCCAATTCACTGGGTGAAGCTCCTGCTATAGGTCTTAAAACAAGAAGAGGTGGCGGACGACCTCTGGGCCAGCGGAGGACTTTATGACCGCGCGAAACATCGTCCCGAAGCTCAGATTCACACGTCATTGTCCATTATGTTGTTTTATCCCACTCTTGCTTCTCAGCCGTAGTAGTTAGCGCCAGCATCTGTGATCAATTTGTGCGAATTTATGTGTCAGGAATTAGTCTGTGTTTTAAAAAGAGCTGTGTGTGTGTGTCTGTGTATCTGTGTGTGTTTTACGGTGTGCGTATGCGCCTGTGTGTTTCACCGTGTCATATTGGGTGTTGGCGAACAGACTGAGCTCCAGGATTCCTCAGATTCCTCTCGGTAGAAGCCAGTGATAAGGGGAAATGTGAGGTAAGGAGAGGCCTTAGTGTTCTGACAGTGTGCAGCGGTGATGGATGGAGGTGAATGTTTGAACACCAGACAGACATAAAGGAGCAAATGGCTTTTATGAGCAGTAAGATTTATCCATTGAACAAGCTTTGTGGAGCTCCACCGGCTAATTTATGGCACTTGACACACGAAACGGCTATCAGTGCAGCGTTTGGCTGTTTGGCAGAGCTCCCCGGTACTTTCACACAAAGGAAGCATGACATATTAGCATTATTTTTAAAAGGTTTCCGTATATTAGGGAGGAACTGGGTGTCCTTTTCCAAGACGGTTCCCAGGAAAGCCATTCACTTTTCCCTCACCTGTAATTCTGCCGTCTGGAAAGACCGCTGACAGCCAGGCGCTCTGCTGCGAGGGACGGAAAACGATAAAAGGCTAGCTTGGAGAAAATTTCTCAGTGTCCGTTCCAGCGTTTTTAAATAGTTCCCATACATATTTGAAGAAGATTTTTAATGAATCACAACCGGAAAACTTTTCAAATTGAAGTCCACTAAAATACATAGATTGACTAGATCTAAGTCCAGATTGGAAATATTTTGCCCTTTGTCCTTTAATATTGGATATATGAGTCATATTGAGGTTTAATATGATATTTATTTATTTTTATCACTGGAGACAGAGTGGAACGCTACACGGCGCAGTTTTCTGCAGTAAATATTTGAAGCACTGCTCTGCTGTCAGCCATGTGTATATCATACTAAGTGGCCGGTCGCTTATTCTTTTCTTTCCGAATCAGCCACATGTATACGGTTGCAAAGTGGAAGGAGCCGCTGGTGACCAGAACATTTTTCACCACTGTGAATTCCCACTTCAACATTGATATCCTTAATTTAGAGACACAGGACTCTCCTCATCGCTATAGGTTTTAATGTTTAAATCTTCCACTTTGCATTATTTCAGCTAGGTTTCTGAGAAATCATGTTTGTTTGTTTTTTTACTCACTGCTTAAACTCCAGACATAATTGCTATGGAGAGGAAGCCAAGCCAGTGTGTGCTTATTTTAGACTTAGAAATAAAGTGCTATACTTATATGTACATATATGTATATATATAAATGTATATATATATATATATTTATATATGTATTTATATATATATATGTGTATATACATATATATATACAAATATTTATGTATGTATATATATATATATATATATATATATATATATATATATGTGTGTCTGTATGTATTTTTCTAATTTCCAATTTTCTCAATACAAAAATGCAAGTATCAACTTTGCACCAAAGGCTCTCGAGGATCTTAAACGTTCAGCCTTTTTTAAAGCCTCTGGGAACAGATTGAGTTCCTGCAGTGGAAAGAGGCTAATTGTGCATAATATGAGCAAGACCTTTACTTGTGGAACCCTGGTTGCCAAAAATCTATCCTGCTACATTGCATTATTATTGTAAAATGGTTGGGATCCAATTCACAAGCTCACCTCTCAGTCACCCGATCCTCTGCAGCAGTCCACAGTTTAACCGGGGCGTAACAGAGACACACCAACACAATGACACAAAGAGGCCAGCAGTGTTTTAAACATGTTTTTTAACCATGTCCATGTCTTTGTGTGAGTGGTCCCTGAGATCAGAGAGCTGTCTGTCAAGGGGACACTAAAAAGGGGGTGTGGGTGTGTGTGTGGGGGGGGGGGGGGGGGGGGGCGACGGAGGGTTTCCGACGGATACCACTCCCTCGCCACGCGTGAACTGATGTGAATTTAGGTGACGGGAGGCTTTAACCCCTGGGAAAAGGATCTGTAAGGGGGAAAATGGACAGAGATGGCTGAAAAATGGGATTGACCCTTAACCTTCAGAGTCTGTAATGTGATCCTGGTATCTGCTATTGTGGAGGGAGAGGGGTGTGGAGGAGGTCACCGGGGGAAAGGGAACGTAGCAGCTACGCCGTGCTGCTGATTAGGACTTCCTGTGGTCAGCCACAGAGCTGCAGCTTGGAAACACACACACACAGACACCATCACACACACATAGGTACATTTAAGACAAACAGTAACTTGAAATGAGTTTGTGTAATAATAATAAAAATGCGGTCTGAATTACAACATATGTTAGACGGATTTGGACTGCAAAATAAAACCTTCTACAAATATTGTGTAATCTGGGAACGTGTGCAAAGCCAAGCCTATCGGGCCACCACAAACTATCTGACCTTAAATCTAGCACAAGACTTTTAAAAAAATGTTTTAAATATTATTATTTTGTGCTGCTTTTCAAAAAGAGCCGGGGATGAACCTGAGCTTTTTGCACGGGGTGCAAATTACCTTAAAAACCGTAAAACATTCTGACTCAACTTGTTCGAATGGCATTTCTCGGTGTGTTTTTCCTAATCCTAGTGCAGCGACCTCACCTGCACTCACACTCAGATGAGTGAGAGACATCTTGGAAGATACCATTATGTAGATCACTGCAACTCTCTCCAATTACCGTATTTCATTTACATGTGAATTGTTTATTTTATCTCTTGACATTTAATCTTGGCCCCTTATCTACAGTGAACACTGATAATAAAGATAGAGCCGAGCGCCACTGATATCAACCGCATGCGAAACGAAACGTTGCGTAATCGCTAACCTATTAGGATTTGATTATTTCAAGGGAGGAGGACATGATTTATTTGTTGGAAGCTCATGTCTCTTCTTTCCGTCTTCCCCTCTGCGACTCTGACTTTGAGGAGAGGGAACTTTACTTCATCTTCAAAAAAAAGTCTTAAAATGGAGACTACAAGTGTGGGAAAAAAAGAAGCTTGAATATCTCGTGTTGTTTTCTTTCGATTCAACAAAACTCTGAAAAACTTCTTTTTTTTTAATCCCAAAAAGATGTTGAAGCTCAATAATAGACGAAACCGCTTGACAAATACGACCACGCTGCAGCCTGCAGCGGTTGTTCGTCTTCGTAAAATCTTGTAGAAAAGGTGTTCCTGCATGCTAATTAACTCTTCAGAAAGCACGTAACTCTATCAACTTTTACTACACTGAGTGGAGAGGTTGGACTCTCAGGGGCAGAAACCTTTTTGATTTATTGTTTAATTGAGCTATAATTAGTGCAATAAAAAGCTTGGCTGCAACCCAACGCTGGGTTGTGTAATGCCACAGGTTGAGAATGCAAACCTGAAACTAACTGAAAGGAAAGTGCTGGGCAGTTTGTGCAGGAGCTTTAGTCTGCTCCTAGGAGAAGAAGTGTGCGCGTGTGTGTATGTGTGTGTGTGTGTGTGTGTGTGTGTGTGTGTGTGTGTGTGTGTGTGTGTGTGTGTGTGTGTGTGTGTGTGTGTGTGTGTCTGGCAGTTTGGTATTTCCTGAAGGAGTTTCCTCCTACCGTCGGAGCGGAACCACCCTGGGGCCCTCAGCAGTCCAACACACTGACTGACCCGGTGCTGCTGCCAGAGAGAAACGGGGAGACACGGCAGCAGTGTGGAGCCACGTTAGATACGAAGGTGTACGAATATAAAGGGGCATTGATAAAGATGGTGACACACAGTGGAGTAGGTTGTTATTAAGGCAGGAACGCCTGGACTCGCTCTCCGATTCTACTTCAGGCTTTTCGAGGGGGGGGGGGGTATCCGAGGGGGGTCTGAGAGTCTGGTTGTTTTTTTAAGACGCCTGCATTTGCATTCTGCGCAGTTATTGGTACCGCAATGTCAGCGGTGTGACGGATAGGTGTATCTTCGGCACCTTTATAGTGATACGCTGGCCCAGAGATAGCGCACAGATTCCTGCGCTATCAGCTGATTTTCGGCGCTGAGCCTGACGAGAGAAACCTGCCAGACGAGGTGGAAAGAGAGAGAGAGAGAGAGAGAGAGAGAGAGAGAGAGAGAGAGAGAGAGCCTTGTTGACAGGGTGAGGGAGAGAAGGGTGAGCAATCTCAGCCTGTGTCTTTGCCCCCTAGTCCCA
Organism: Liparis tanakae; assembly: GCA_036178185.1. Taxonomy (NCBI): domain Eukaryota; kingdom Metazoa; phylum Chordata; class Actinopteri; order Perciformes; family Liparidae; genus Liparis; species Liparis tanakae. The sequence continues at coordinate 10,073,086 of CM070102.1, read as the reverse complement.
GCTGGGCTTGATTACCCAGAGTTCTCCACTGAGCGACTTCGGGGAACACAACCGTTGGACTGTCAGACGGGAGAGAAAGGGGAGGGTCTGGGCAGCCATTCAGACCTCAACCCCTTGGCTGAACTGGGACCAGTGCTCGCCTCCACCACGCTGACACTTTTATAAATGATGCAGTTTTTTTCTGTTTCGAATGTTGGGCTCTAATGTGAGGATCATGAGACGGCGGATAGAAATGAACCATTCTTCCAAATGTAGTTTAGTTCCTGAAGGTTATATCTGGTCCTGTATGCAGCTTTTTATTTCCCACAAAGTCTGCTGCTTCCTACCCCAATAACAATGTTATTACATGCTCGTCTCGTCCAGGCAGCATGAATATAATCTTCTTTTAGGAAATCCATTTTGCAATGCCAATGCCCAGCAAATTACATTTAGTTGGAATATCCGAGTAAATACTTGGAAATGAATGTTGTTCCAATACTGCCGGAAAGAGGCGCGATTATCAATGTACAACAAGCAGATAAGAATAGCAGACCACTGAAAAATGTATGTTGCCTCACAGTATATCATCATTTCAGCCAACCCTGCACTTTTAAAGAAACGCTGCGAGCGTCACACTGTTGTGCAGGGAAACGATCTCACGTCGCAAAACAATAGCAGTAAATCCATCATTCTGCCGTTTGCAAAAGTCAGGAAAACAATTCAGTCACGCATTGATGAGATCATTCTCGATTTACTGATGTGCTTTTTACTGAAGCGTCAGTTCTGTCAAGATATTACTCCTGCAGATACTGAAACGTGGTACCTATCGTGTTTTCAAAATCATAACCATAGAAATGTATCAACATGAATAGTTTTAAGATTATGAAATGATACAAACGATAAATACAATAGATTTTCTATTGAGGACAATCTTCCTAGAAAAGTATGAAGTGAAGTCAGTGTGGTGCAGAAAATGTCTCAAACCATAATTCTTTTTTCAGAACGGGCTGCTTCACACAGATTGAGGTTCCATGTAAATTCAGCTGAAGAAGAATCCTGCGACTTTTGCTTCTGGAATATATTATCATTTAAACAACCGTTTGACCATTTCTTTTAGGCTTCAGGATGCTGTGATATTTGTTATTTTGGTAAAACCAACTCTCAAATAAATGAAATGTCTACCCGCGATGATGTCATCCCTCTGGTGTCTTCATTGTGATCAGCGACCGAAGGAGAAAACGTAAAGGGAGGCTGAAGCCCAGAGTTTGAGAATGACAGGAAAGGCAGGAAGGAAGGCGAGGAAAGGAGGAAAGTGAGCGAGGGATGGAGGTGTAACACCAACTCTGTGTGTGTGTGTGTGTGTGTGTGTGTGTGTGTGTGTGTGTGTGTGTGTGTGTGTGTGTGTGTGTGTGTGTGTGTGTGTGTGTGTGTGTGTGTGTGTGTGTGTGTGTGTGTGTGTGTGTGTGTGTGTCAGAGCGGTGTGTTTATAAATCACAGAGTCAAGCAGTGTGTGTCTTGCAGGGCCGGTGTTTCCTGCAGTGTAATCTGAGTCTCTGGTGGAATGTGTGAACCACATCCGACTCCACTCCACTCGAGCCCCCGACTCACTCAATATCCCCCTGTAAACAAGCCGGCTCTGCCAGGGTTTCTGGAACCGGACAGGTAGATTCAATTTGCCTCCCCAGCAATAACAGAATACAGGAAATGCTTCAAAATAAAAGCCCAGCGGCTTGAGTGCTGGAAGGTGATATTGAACTGTAACTTTCATTCACGGCGTTTTCTGCAGTAAACCTTCAGCTCAATGACTTTTTCATTGTGTGTGTGCGTGAGGGAGAGAGAGAGGTTTAGACTCAGAGGTTAATTGTAGTGTGACCTCTCTAATGACTTTCCCTGGCTTCTTATCTTGATTGGGTAATTAATTCTGGGGCTGCTCCCTTCAGTCGCCCCAGTATTCACACACTCATATGATACACACACACACACAGACACACACACACCCTCCTGAACTCAGGAGCCCCCACATTCCTGTAACCCTAAGGCTGCTCCGTCGCAATACTTTTCCTCTCTCTCTCTCCCTCACCTCTTTCCTCCCTCTCTCTCCCACTCTCTGGCTCTTGCTCAATTTATTTCCATTTCTCACTCAATCATTCTCACCGCTCGCTCGTTTGTGCGTACTGTGCCCCCCCCCCCCCAACCTCCACCACTGCTGCAGCTGTGGTGGAGGAAATATTCATGTATTTAACGAGTGGTACCAGAATGTTAAAACGCTCGTAAAAAAAGTCCTGCATTAAAAATGTGAAGATGAAAAAAGTCACACCTGCAGACAATTGGACATGTTGTAAACAAGTATAGTTGGATTGTCTAAATCTTAATATTATTATATATTAAATTGTAAAAAAACGAAAAAGGAGCACTGTCACATCTTCCCTAGTAGCACCTCATGAGCACAATAATGTGGCACAGTAAATATGGTGGTCCAACCGGTCTGTCATTTATGGTTCCAACAAACACTTAACTAACTTTATACTTTAACTTTATTTTCCACCTGACCCATTTCATATTATATTTTGTTGTGAGTTTAATGAAGTACTGTTCTCTATATATTTTGTGAAGCTTCACATGATTTATATTAACAGTATTTCTCCATAAAGTATCTGGTACAGACTCCACAGCTATTGTGGGTTTTAAAATACAACATTCACCTGTGAAATGAAGTATCGGGCGCTATCAAATGGAAATGCTCAAGTGAAGCACGAGTGTGTTCAGCCGCATTCCGCTCTCCTGCTCTCTCGCCTCCCCTCTTCCAGGCGCTCGGTGATTTTGGATCATTGCTGTCTGCGGGGCGGAGCGACCACTTCCTCTACGCGACAGACAGCTCACTGTTTTTCTCCCGACTTTATCACTCTATCGCCGGCCAACAGACAGAGAAAGAGAGAGTTGGTGTGAGGGAGGGAGAGAGAGAGAGAGAGAGAGAGAGAGAGAGAGAGAGAGAGAGAGAGATATAGCAGCACACTCGCACTCTCTCCGGTCCCTGTTTGGGCACGATGAGAACGGCAGATTATTGGGACTGATAAGACGAGGAATGCTGCTCGGAGAGGAAACGCCGTTCTGGAGGAGATGTAGCCTATAGAGAGGACTGTTCCCTCGTCTCCCCCCCCCCATATGCCATCTTCTCCCCCCCCAACACCGGGCTTTTCCTCCCCTCTGTCCCTCTGCAGGATAGAGACGGCAGAGGGAAGAAGGGAAGGGAGCAGGGATTGAAATCTATTGACCCAGGACTGGTGGGCATGCCCAGTCAAGCCTCCCTCTTCCTCCCGTTTGCCCTCTTTTTACCTGCTGCTTCTTCCCTATTTCTATTCAACAATAAGATGCTAAATCCCCGACTCTTGAGCTATGTCACTGCAGAAACAAAGAGAGACCCACTTTCCAGGGAAGAAAAGGTCCCAGGCATTATGGTGTGGGGATTAGAGGAAAGCACATTTAATCTGTTTGTGAGTTCAACATTTCTTTCAATATGAATCGACTTGTGTTTGATCATTTTTAGGAATCTTAAAGGCTCAATTTGTTGCAAAAAGGCTTTTTTAAGAACAATGTTTTTAAAGTAAACAAAGCAGCTGTTTGTTTGGATGATGCGCCGACTCTGTTTTAAACCCGTTTTAATGCTTTAGTTGGACATGTTGTGTTCTCTTATCGTTTCATGTTAAAAGAAAGCGAGACAAAAGTCAAAGAAAACCTTTTTCTGTCCTTTGTTTCCTGTTAATTGTCTCACAGACTCTTAGATGTGTCCTACATGCCTCGCCCCAAAATATTAGCAACAAAAGATGCTTAGAAAAAAAAAAAAAAAAAAAAAATCAGTACCCAAACCTATACCGTATAACCGTAATGAAAGCACTCCTATATTTTTCAGAAAAGAAAAATATAGGAGTGCTTTGATTACGTCTTTCGCATCACTGCTTGATCCACACTGTGTTTGGAACATGTGAATATGTCGAACAAAGCAGTCCTCTTGGAACTGAGCGTCACAGAGAATGAAGGATGGCTGTGAGAGGGAGGAGGCTGAACATTACGTTAACATGTTGAGAGAGCAGCCAAGGTTAAAAGGAACGAGAGACTAATAAATGGTGTGTTGGGTGTGTTGTGTGTGTCTGTGTCTGTGTCTGTGTGACTGTGTGTGTGTGTGTTATTGCACGGTACAGTACGATAACGATCGACCACAGTGTGCTAGATAAATAGCAGTATAAATAACAGACAAATACAAAAAAATAACAGTATGAATAGTGCAAGTAGTGTGGACAGTGGAAGATATGAAATGCAAAATATACACAGTATCATCAATATTTGTCCACGTTTTTCGACCAGATTTTAGAAATAATTGCAGTATGATTTGCGATATTGGGAGGGAACGGTCATTCGTATGGCTCTGTACCAAACAAAGATGATTTGGGAAGTCTGTAGAATATCATGAATAGGCCGAGACATTTCTGCAGCAGCACAATATTTAATTTTAAATTTGACACTTATTTTGCATTTAACAAATGTTCCGCCTCCTTAGGCCGTATCGCGATTGAGATACAATTTTAATTCACTGCGCAGCACCTAAGGTATTACAGACAGGTTTGTGAAGCTGTAGAAGAAATGTGCTAATCCAGATGTTCTACATTTTAGAGAAAACTAACATATTTGTGTAGTTTATTGTGATTTGTGTGGTTCAACAATCCTGTGGATTATAACAAGAGTGTACCCATCAGCCACGGCTTAAAGGGGTCCACTGCAACCTCAGCAATCAAACAGGATGTCAAACAGGTCCCGTGTGCCCCAGTGATCTAAACCAGTGGTTCTCCGTGAGGCCAGCGGCCCCGACGGAGAACCACTGGTCTCAGTCGGGTCTCTGTTCCAAAGACTCAAGGTTCACACAAGTATGACTCCTCGTAAAATCTATTTGTCTTTGAAAATAGCGGCATCTGAAGTGAAGTTACGCCCACATGTAGACCCCAGTCAGTCGAGACTAGCGGTAATCGTTGTATTACAGACAACAATGGATGACAATGCACACCCTTATGTAATACATTGAGTTAACGTAAAGGGCGGTTTGGTGTCTGCAGAACAATAAAACATAATACAAAAGTAAAGGGCATTACAAATTCATTTTCACTTCCACATAAATTGCCTGTCTCAGAATGCCCTGCAGAGATTATGCAACAATTAGGATAAGACGGAATGACATGCTCCTCTCTCTTTCTGTGGTATAATTGTAAAGAATGTCGTTTAGAGGTTGTTTAAAAGAGTGAAATGACATTCGCCTTTGATGTTGCCTGAAATATGAACTACTCAGAGGCTGATAGAAAAATCACACACTCAGACTGCTCACGTACGCACGCTCTGCTTCCCCCAAACTATATTATACAAACAAACAAACAGACTACACACAGTTTCATTTTGACCTCGGTGTAAGTGAACATTCACCTGAATCCCCCACAAAAAAAAGACTTTTCTTCCCTCCCTTCTCACCCTCCCTCCCTCCCTCCATTTCTCACTCTCTCAGTCTGCAACTTTCTGCTGACTCTAGGAATTATGATCTGTTTCCCGTCCACAGGAATAATAGAATACAGGAGGAGGGGGGGGTCGGCAACAGCTTAGTGGAGCAGTAGTGTGGAGTCCAGCTACAGTGTTTAGTGTGTGTGTGTGTGTGTGTGTGTGTGTGTGTGTGTGTGTGTGTGTGTGTGTGTGTGTGTCCGTGCGTCTGCGTGTGTGCATGTGTGTGTTTATATCCAGATGTGCAAATGTGCGATATTTTCCTCTTCATTTCCATAAACTTCACACATTAAAAGACTATCCTTGGACACACACAGAGCAACTAAAACCTGAACGTTGATTAATGGCCGTAAATCGACGCCCTCCTGCCGTTATCTTGACAGTAAACGCCTCACGTATGCAACCACGCGACAGGCTGCGGATCTCTCTGTGCCAGAGCCTCCTGGGCACTTAACACTATCGGCAGTTAGATCCAGCCGCTCGAGTGTGTTTGGAGTGTGTGTGGAGTGTGTCCTCAGCCGCGTAAATATTTATCACACGGCTCCCCCAGGAATTTTAATGAGCACTGATGGAGAGCAATCAACACAGCGGAGCCCTGAGGAGGCGAAGCGGCAGCGTGCGGCGTAAGGTTCTTTTTAAATCTCACAAGTTGCGTTTACTGTTTTCCTGTGGAGATTCACACGTTCCTGCTTTTCTGCTAATTGTTTCCTGTGTGCGTGTGTGTGCCTGTGCGTGTGTGGTATAGTGTACATACTCATCAGGGTGACAGGGCCACCCTTTAGAGGTCACTCAACACATTGTGTGCAGGCCAAGCTGCATGGGGAGTCAGGGAAGGAAACCTGAGCTATAACTCACGCAGCTTTCTCTCTCTTTCTCACTCAGTCTCTCTCTCACACACACACACACACACACACATTACCTGACCTTTAACCTCTGACTGGGAGTGGCTAATAACTTTCTTGGATTCCTAAAGACGCATCATCTCACAATTCATCTAAATGTATTCCAGTGGTGCTTTTTAAACTCCATGAGAAAGAAAATGAATGTGTGATTTGTGTTGCCAAAGTATGTTAACACACACAGAGACACAAACGGTTAACCTTTCCAACCCCAATCATCACAAATCAAAATTAAACCCTCTGAACATAGTTTAACATCCCAGTGACATGCCAGGATTTCATAAAACGCCAAATAAATCAGGCTAATTGGAGAACGATTCACTTGATGGAACGGTGCAGATGTTAAAAAAAAACATGCTTTTACATTTATCATATAGTGTCAATGAAGAGCTGGAAATATGAGCGAAAAACATAACATCATTGAGCTTTATTGCCATAATGTATATAAATATTGCCAGAAATAAAAATACGTTAAAAAAATGTAAATGCAATAAGATACATTAATAAATTAAATATCATTCTTGATCTGTACATTTGCTTTATGAACACGACCATTATAGTCTGTGCATTTTGTACAAGTTTTGCAGTACCCTGTATTTATAATAATTCAGAATGTTACAGAAGAAGAGACGACCAATAGCATGCACACCTTACGTCTCTCAGGTAAACTGGGTGACTTTTGTGCTTTCATGTGAGTCGAGGCGATGCTGGTGGGGGCGCGTTAGAAATTGACCAGTGACAGATTTGTGGCTCTTCTGAACAACTACAAACGATGATGTTATCTCTCGCTCTTTCATTCTTTTTGTTGTTCTCTCTGCCGGGAGTGTGTCCCCACCTGCACACACTTATACCAGCTCTCACACACACACACACACACACACACCTGGTGGCAGGGTGAACAACGGTCGCCTCGTGTCCCTCCAGCGGGCCTCAGTTGGAGTTCTGGAGGGAGAGTTGAAGATCGTTCAAGTCCCCATCGCTCTTATAATAGCACCGTTGTCATCCGGGGTATAAAAAGCCCGGGATAAAGGGTTGAGTTCTTCCATCAAAAACCCAGCGAGGTCGAGGTCAGAACCTCTGGATCTGGTCGGAACATCTGGGTCTGCTGGGGGACGTGGAGACCGTGGGCTCCAGACCCTCACAGCGTTCTCTGCCGCTGTATCTGATTCTCTTTGAAGTCTCTGTATTCGCAGCCTCATGTCCACTACTGTACAAACACCAGAGACGCTACTGGACTTCCAAAACCACATCATAGTCTCCCAGCATGCAGCCCTCAGAGAGAGAGAGAGAGGGCGAGAGAGAGAGAGAGGGAGAGGAAGAGGGAGAGGAAGAGATATTTTCTCAAGAACGTTTGATGTGTCTCCCGTCAGGAAAAAAAAGTTATATTATGGACGTTTAGCATTTTTTTCCGTCAAACAAGCACTGTAAGTGTGTGTGTGTGTGTGTGTGTGTGTGTGTGTGTGTGTGTGTGTGTGCGCGTGCATGCGTGTGTGTGTGTGTGTGTGTGTCACACGCTGCTACATGTTTGTGTGCGTGCCCTTATGTGTTCGGAGGTCAGCCCCGGTGCGCCGTGTGATTTATTGAAAGGCCTTGCAGTGATACCAGAATTCCTTTGCGTTAAATGCCTTCCCTGAGTGCCTTTTACTGCCAGTGTGCTTTATGAACCATGATCACACTCTATTCGTCTCTCACTTTTTACATTTCTAAAGATTATTTTTTATGGCGTCTCGTCTTTATTAGAGTGGAGCGTGTCAGGAAAAAAAGGCAAGACGGGAGAGACGGGGAGCGATAGGCCATGTAGTTGGCGAACATACGCTGACGTTTATCATGAGAGCTGGAGGGAAAAAAAACACGTTTCATGTCTGAGCTTGAGATTGTATCATCACGAATATGGCAATAACAGACCTATATAATAGGTCGACCCTCCACCCCCCCTTCCAGCTTCTGATCAAACTAAATATCAGCAAGTACTTCATACTAAATGGAAACATAACCCATGTCAGCAGTGCTATTGTATTTCATCAGGATGCAATTATTGATTTCACTTGGCTGGTTTGAATGTCCACTGAAGTGAAATGCGTAGGAATATGAACTTAAAATGCCAAGAACATGTTTGAACCCCCTGATGTCACCAACCACCACGAGAACATCCATAGAGGAGCAGATGTTAGTGGAGCCGAGAGCAGCAGCTCTCATGTGTCCCTGGTGAGCCTCTGGAGCACGACCACCACTGGGAGAGCCAGAAAGGTCTCACACTTAATTGTTCACTTTCCACCAATTGGCAATTGAGTTAACATGAATTGATTTATTTAAAAACTACAATGTACGCATTTCTGCACAATGCGACAGTAAAAGCTCATTTAATTACCTGGTAGCGTCGCTATAATAAAACAGCCCATCAGAACTTTCGGTTATTTTGCTATTTCTAAGCGTTGTCTTGAATTAATTTAGAGACTTGAATCATTTCGTTTTTTGGGGGGGGGGGGGATCTTCTGCGGCCGCAACCACCGAAGCTAATGGATACTGTCGCTCTGAGTTTCATCCATCCTTTTCAAAAACAAATACTCATGTGTACCACCACACTTTGCCTCCTCTGATCCCATCACACACATCATAACAAATAAAAGTCTGGCCTCCATTTTTCCGACATTGGCTCACACAGGAAATGATTTGCATATGCTTTTTTAACCCGCTCATAATTCCTAATCACGACACACATCAGTGCTCAGAGCCTGTGACGCTCGCTTACCGGCCCGTAACATGGTCTCGGATGGCGAGTGGGCGTACGGCTCGTATTGAAATCTAATCTCTAAAATGTTTCTAATGCTCGCAGAGTGAGGGACACATTTTGTCACGGCTAATCTTCGGCTTTCTACTTTATTATCGCCGCTGCATAGCTTCAGACGACGTGGGCAGCGCGCGGCTTTAAACAGGATATACTCAAAGACGTTGGGTTTGGTTCAAAATCGCATCCATATGACGATTATATTGTGCCCCCGCATCTGTTAGTAGTTTGCGTCGAATTATTTGCGACATGCTGCGTTCGGGGTGAGTTCACTTGGCCGCCGAACGCTCTCGTTGGCAGTTTGGAGGCAGCTTTTCTTCCAGAGAGCAGACGGATCTGTGAGGGTGAGATTGTCCGTCACCTGCAGAAATCCCGCTTGAGAAAGAGCAGGCGCCGGATTAGCTTCCTGGATGCTGAACCGTGTGGTTGTGTGCTAAGACGGCAGACTTAGCACACAAGAGTCTGATTTCAACAGATGTTTTCCTCTCGAGCTCTGATGGAGATTTCAGAGACCGGGCATGGTGAAAATACGATGACGAGACGAGGGACAACGCTTCCCGTTGGCGCTCGGTATCATTTTAAATTATTCAATATCTGTGCCAATTTCGGTACCACACTTTCTAGTTTTGGAACACCGTAGGAAATTGAAGTACTACAAACTTGTTTTTCTACAAAATCCAATTAATAAAGTGTGCCAGGCCTCTCACTGTTCAATGTCCTCAGCAGAAGCGGCATTACTATAACAACACATGAATAAAAAGAATCTGGAAATAATCAAGATCGATCAAGAGATTTGCCAAGCGTCTGATGTCCACTTCCACTACATAACATTCTGGTTGACAAACTTAAAAAGTTTAAACCTTGGACTTTCAGGCCAAGCTCATGTCTCCAGGTCTCTCACTGACTTGAAGCTTGTTATTAAGCAAAGAAAGCAGTCAGGCGGATATTTATCTGGGCCGGTGGTGGAGTCATTGATCGACAGTTAATATCTGATCGTGTAATCCTGCACAAAACCAGATAATGACATCTTCATCTCCAAACACAAGATGTGTCAGACAACACGCCTTGTATCGGTCGCCAATGCAAAAAATCACGACTTTGAGTTCAGTAAAGGGAAACTTTGATCTGTGAGTCAGCCGGAACCAATTGAAGCTCAACCCAAAACAGAAAAAAAATTAATTAATTTGTCAGGTGCTGAGAAGTGAATGAAAGATGGATGCCACCTTGAGTGAGGCTGAACACACAGCAGGCAGCTAAAGGTCACTGCATGAATTAAAGGGATGCTCCTCCTGCTGGGGGTCTTCTCCCGTGGCGTTCCCATCGTTTTTTGGCATCAATCACAGAGGTGGAGGTAACCACAGTGAGGTCACACATTGAGTTGCCGGTTGGCTGTTGCCACCTCGGTTCAGGCCGTCTCCGTTTTGATGTGTCGTCAATCACAAAGTCAAAGCCACAACCTAAAGCATATTCTGCTTTATGGTCTATTTGATTTCCTTCTCTAAATAGGAGCATCATTTACTCAATGAACAGCATCATATCTTGAAGAAATCTGGAAACTATAGATCTCACTGAGGGAAGTAATCCAGTGAGAGGTGGAAACCTTTTCTCATAGACTTCTATACAATCAGAGAATTAGACGGGATGCAAGTTCAAGGCCCCTCCACATGGCCCCTCCTCTCTTCAGCGGCCGGGCATTTACGTCAAAGCTCGGAGTTTGTTTCAGTTCGTTGGATTTGCATATGCATGTCGATAGAAACTAAACAAAACGCTACTTCAGGTCTTTCTTTTTTTCACTACTCTGCAGCACGCCAACTTTCTTGCATTTTCTTTCCTCTCATTTTCTGCCTCTGACAGGCTCGTACCAGATAAGACCCGCCCTGTTTGCATTAACAAACCAATCAACAAGCGGCATTGACGCATACATATTAAACCAGGGTTTATTTTCTCCAAGAAAAATGTATCATGTGTAACATTTGACTTGAGACGGGCTTCAGTATTCGTGACGAGACCGGTCGATGTTTCAGCTTCAGAAATGTTCTCCATAACAAACCTTCATCAACATAATTATGAAGCAAGTGGATTATTCAATGTAATTGTGGAGTAAGTCACCCTATCATAATTACATTCAGCCCCAGGATAAATGATGTCTCGTTGCTGTAGGTAATTAGTCTGAAAATGTTTCCAGTTCTGGCTTCACAGCCAGAAAGTGGATGTGAGTAATGT